>PYXC01002508.1:70000-235000 GCA_015244755.2 Tenualosa ilisha | reverse complement strand
TCCAAGACGTTTCTTGTTTGGTGGTGGTTGTTGTTGTTATTTGTGCGCTCATTCAAATTGGAGAGACACTAGAAAATTGGCGGCGCTGGCACAGGGATCATGGTTGGAGGAGGCACACGCAAATCACATCTGTGCGTTATCATCGGCAGCACACTCCACTTGGCAGTCCGCTGGCATTTAAGGGTCCCGGCTTTGAGGGCTGCGCCCGTGCGCGCTGACTGTGGGCTGATTGGGCTGTGAGAGCCGTATCGCGACAGGCCTGCGAAGGGGACAGCCGAGAGGATTTGCTTGCTGCTGTGTGGGATTAAAGATTGCCCGCTTTCCAACATCTCTCTCTCTCTCTTCCTCTCCTTCTTGTTCACTGTTGCTGTCTCTACTTCCCTCATTTCATCTGTCTCACTGTCTGTCTGTCTGACACTAGTACTACTTTCTCCACTCTTCTTGTTGTATTTTTCATTCTCTTAAACAGCATCTACTCATTTCTCTTCTCTTACCTTTCCCCTCATTTTCTCTGACTATACTCAACTTGAGTTGTTGTGTTAGCCATGTTCGCCCGACTCCCTCTTTCTGTCTCTGTATAATTTCACTATGGCAATATGTCATTTTGCTATTATTATGTATCTGCCTAATATATACACATAATGCAGAGGACATGGTGATCTTGCTGTATGTCCATAGTATTATGATGGAATAGTGGCTTATTTGGTAGAATTGTGCTGTGTGAGTAATTTTGCTGCACTGCCCTTATTTAGAGATGTGCTAGATGGTAGATTCTTCTGCTCCTTGGGGTTCCAGGGGACTTCCCTCCCCTATTCTGTACCGCTGACTGTGAGGCCCACACAGGCAATGCCCTGCCTTACTCACACACTCCATTCAACTAGCCCACTCAGACTGGGCTAACTGACCCCACACTGTGGGGTATGAATGACACAATGTGCACTTGAGCTTCGATACAGCTGATACTACAAATGTCATCATCTCCAGGGGCCGCCCCCTGAAAACATGCCTCCCTGGCCCAAAACCCAGATCTGCCTCTGGTGCTGTGAGGCTTTCCTACGTCTCCTACGGCTGTCATACGTGATACAACAACATTAGTAGGATCAAGCTGGCTGTTTAACTGCCAATTTATGTCAAGCTGCTGCAGGCAAATGTTCAGCTGACTCATTTGTTTTGAACCAAAAATCCAAAGCCTGACTGGTTTAGCAGTGTTGTATAGATGGGAACATTGTACTGGAGACTTGTATAAGATAAGACGTGAAACTATGACACCTACTGGAGGAAATGATCCCTAATGCATTCTGATCGTCCCACAACAAGCCACACACACACACAAACACAAATACAAACACAAACACAAACACTTCAATAAATCTCTCTTATGTTTCAACTTCTAGTAATACTATCAATTGTGGTCTTTTATGTTCTAAGCAAACACTATATAAAAGTGCACTTTTTTGGGAAAGGAAAAGAAAGAGGATTGAGTCATTAGAAACACGGAAAGAAAGAGAACATTTTTGTTTCAAGCTTAGGTCTGTGCTTGAAGATAATAATGTCTGGGCTAAAGGCAGGCAGACAGACGGACAGAGAAAGAGAGTGAGAAAGAGAGAGAAAGAGAGCCCACTTTGTTCATTCGACACAAGTGTATAACCAACTATGTGGCCTGCCAATAGCTTCTAAAAGTGAGAGAGCTTCTAAATTACCAATTGATTTTCCAAGACAAATGTCTGGTAGCCACCAGTGCATACAACTGCAGCTTGTTTGACAGCTAATGAAGAGATTGGGCTCAGTCCACCATGGGTGGCAGTGGCGGTGTCAACGTCAGCCCTGGGTGCCAGCGATAAAGGGCCTCAGAAGACGGAGAGCAATCGTGATGAAAGGGAGAAGTCAAACGAACGAGTGAGCGCAAGCTGTGGTTCCCACAAACGTGCTCACACAGGCAGCCAGGCAGGAGGGCGAGCAGGCAAGAAAGCACCCTTACACACACACACACACACACACACACATACAAAATGGTTCCCACTCTTTGACTGCTGGGAAGAAGGGCTTGTCATATCTATGCAAAGTCTGAGCCTCTGTGACCGACACAATAAAACTCTTATCACATTATGTATTAGGATTCCTACGAACTGTTTTGCCCAAACTATCTGTTGGTTTGGCATGAGTACCAAGGTGATTTGTGGTGAGTCTTTCACTTAAACTGAGCTACACAGAAGATTGTATCTGCTGGGCGGCGGTGATGTATATGGCTGTTAACATGTGTCATTCATCAGTGCCAGGAGACTAAACTGGAGAATGAGACACTACTAGTACATTCCCGGTCCTGTTTAACGACTGGAGCTGTGGGAACTCAAGATAGGTACCCTAGACACTTTTATTTGGTTTTCTTTTTTCCCCCTTCAATTTAGAAAACCACAGGTACACAGGAATGTGCCCAGACTGATTAAAAGCATTTTTTTTAACTCTTTTTTACTTTTTTACTATTCTTCAAATCCCCTTCACTATGGTTTTGATGTTTGATGTTCATGGTAAAAACAAAACCATTGTTTGAAATTAAAGTAACTCAGTTCAAAGGCCTACCTGTCTGTGGGTTGATCTGGAATCTTCCACCTTCATTCCCAGCGACGATGGTGTATGTGACCGATTCGCTGCCTGCATCATCCCTCGTGTGTGCCGACACGCTGAGCACCTCCGTACCCACAGCGATAGACTCTGGAATAGAGGTACTGTACTCCGAGGTGGCAAACACAGGCTGGTAGTCGCTGAGATCCACCACGCTGACTGTTACCGTGGCAAATGAGTACAGGTGACGGGGCAGGCCGCGGTCTGTGGCCTTTACCTTCAGCTCAAAGGATGACTGACTCTCATCTGTCAGAGTCCTCTCCAGACGAAGGACTCCAGAGATTTCATCCAATGAGAAGAAGCTACTGTCTGGCCCCTGAAGAGAATACCGCACCTCAGAGTTTATACCTGAAAAAAGCATAGACAAATGTTTATTATTGTCTGTCAATAGCATATTATAAATGCACACATTAAAAAAAAAAAATCCATCAAAGCAGCCACAGTGATCCGTATAAAGTACAGGGGATATCTGAACTTGACTATCAATCACATCACACATCTGCCACTGCAAAGGTGTGTCTGTTTCATCTCACTGGAAAAGCCTTCTGACCAAGTTCTGTTGAATATCACTCAACAGAGCCCTTTATCCAGCCATTGTCTATGCCCATTCTCTGCTTACACAGTCTCACAAGGGGGGGAAATACTTTAACAGCTCTATAATTCAAAGTAGCCAAAGCACCATGAACAAACACAGTGACCAAACACTAAAGTGTAGTATCTGTGTATGTGTCACTGTAGTCAAGCCTAGACGTGTAGAAGTCAGCATATTTGCAGTTACATTTTTCACACATGTGGCAGATTCAAACCCACAATTTCCAGACTACTACTATGCTGGCCTGGTTCCTTAACCGCTACACCACCACCACACGGTTCTCAGTGCCTTTAAAAGCCTAAGGTTTTAGTGGCCGGTTCCAATATATTAGGAGATCAGGTTCCAGGAGATCAGTAGAGAGAGGCCTCAAAGACAACAAATGAAGAGGAAGAGGAATGAGAGATGGCCTGGGGGCTCTGGGACGCCATGACATGTTCGCACGCATTTTACAGGAGTGGCCTTGTCACTCCCTGATTGAGAATCGCATCCAGGCACCGGCGACGTGATCAAACAAATCAAACAAGATCAAACAAATGTTATTCGCACTTCGTCTTCATTTCATTTATGGCTCCATCCCACTCGACTGCTGTAAGTGAAAAATAATTACACAGCACTTTGTAATTACAGGAGGAAACTCATGGAGTGCCATCTGAGTTTCAGTAAAGACTCACGCGTTCCGTATCACTGAGAGTAAAAGACTATAGGTGCTTGGATGGGATTATGCCGCGCTGCAACACGTTCTCAGTCCATGCAGTGGAATGTGTAAGTGTGAAACAAAAAAGTCCTCTAGGCACCTTTGATTCCAAGGCTGAATGGCACTGAAGAGGCTTTAAACATAAACATTACATAGGTGATGACAATGTAAGTGTGATTTGTGTAAGTGTGCTGTCTTTTGTGAGACACTGTGACTGTAACGATGGTGATTTTTACAGTCCTCCAGGCACTCTACAATCTTTTTTCTTTTTACCATGGACAGAAAGTACGGGCAGCACGTACGGCACATGTTACGAAATGTTATTTGGACATGGTGGCGCTATCAAGACCTTCAGCTCGTACCTGTATCAGGGTCTCTGGCATAGATTACGGCGATGGGCGTTCTGACAGTGGTGTTGTCAAACACGGTGACCTCGTAGTGGTTGAGGGAGAAGCGGGGCGGGTTGTCATTCATGTCCTGCACCATGAGCACAATGTCAGCTTGACAGGAGCGGCCGCCGCCATCCGTGGCCTTCACCACCAAGTCGTATTCAAACTCTTGCTCCCGGTCGAGTGCAGCTAATGTGAACAGCTCCCCTAGAACCAGATTCAGAATCAGATCCAGCGTCCAAATTATTTCAACCAAGTGATTCAGTACCTTAAAGGGATTTGGTTTCAAACAATGTTATATTGTATATATTACTGACAATATTCAAAACAACTTACAGTATTGAAAATCTACAACAAAACACAAACAACCAACACAAACAGTAAACAAAACAAGACAATATAATATAAGATAAAGTAATATAAATATGTGTATATAAATAATATATAAATATTAATATGAAATATTCAGCTGTAATTTAAACCCACTGAACCTTTGCTCTTTTTGGTTTGAATTATTTTTTAATTATGATTCTTTGTGTTTTCTTTAATTATTCTTCATGTTTCTTGCTAACATAGCCACGCAACCTCCCCTGTGGCTCACATCGCAGTTGGAGTAAGTAATCTGAGCATGTTGGAGGTTCTAGGTTTGTTTAACCATCATCAAAAGCAGCAGGGAGTTTGTTTTGTTTTCTGTTTTATGCTTACAATATTTCACCAAATAGTTCCTTGTCAAATCAGTCCAATCTAAGCAACCTGACAGGCCATATCTGTTAGATGCCCAGTTCTAGTCTTTGGTATGGAGGAGAGAGATCAGGGTTTGTTGATGACAGATCTACTTAACTGGAGAAGCCCATGACTGATGAGGGCGAAGAAAAATTCCAAACCGTTTAAATGTGAGGTTTTTTTTCTTTTCTCAAAGTCTCGTCTGCTTTGGTGTGTCTTATTGTGTGTGTGTGTATGTGTGTGTGTGTGTGTGTGTGAGTGACCATGCAGATGCTACTAGGCAAATAAATCCCCTTTAGGGAGGGCTCAGCAAACACTTAGAGTGTGTTTTACCTGTCCTGTGGTTCAGGTGGAACTTGTCAGCATTGTGTCCATGAAGGGTGAAGGAGATCTGTCCATTGGTGCCGATGTCGGGGTCAGATGCCGACACCTTAAGAATGAAACGTCCAGACGGGGAGTTCTCCATAACAGCCTCAGTGTAGAGCAACTGCACACAACAAACATACACACACACACCAATTTACACACACACACAAAGGAGTTAATGGTTAAGAGTTAAAGAGCTAATGGTCTTATTTGTTGCATGTCTCTTCTGATGAGATTGCACAAAGATTATATAAATTCATACACTCAAAAGAAAATGATGCAAGGTCCATCCAATAGCATGCTCTTTGAATTAAGTTAGAGTATTTTTCTGTTGTTTTGTGTGTTTGTTTTAAGGTTACACAACTGAAGGAACCTGTTTGTCCATTGTTACACTCAAATGGTAAGACTGGTGTATATACTCTGAGCTCTTCACATCAGACAGGAGGGCAGATACTGGTGTGGTAAGGACTGCGGTGTGGTTACATGAAGGGTACCTACACAGTAGCTGAGGAGCATTGAATAGGAGAGTCTCACCTGCTCGCACAAAGGGCTGTTGTCATTGATGTCAAGGACGTGGATGTCCACGGTGGCAGTGTCCTGGGACCGCCCGTCGGTTGCGACGACCCGCAAGCTGTGCTTTTCTTGGGTTTCCCTGTCCAGGGCACCCTTCAGAACAACCCTCCACTCCTCCCCGACTGCCTCCACAGAGAACAGGCCGAGTGGATCTCCATCTTCATGTGTCAGTTTCAGGGGGAGGGGGCGATTAGTATGGGTGAAAAAACATGTCAGAGATTGCACTAAGAAAACATAACAGATAACAAAATCAAAATGGTCAGCTAAGATGAAAACAAACTTAGTTCCACAACTCTTTTTAACACTTTATTTAAGGTAGGTATGCAGAAACTCCTGTATCTGGTGTGTGTTAAGTATTTTATCACAATGCTTAATTCTGTCAGATTTTTTCTCTCTACTGTTAATTTTCTAGAGACATAACAGGATTTTCTTGCTTATTCAGTGCAGTGAGTCTGTAGAGGCAGGAAGAATGGTTCTTCAGATTAACATGCCGGCACAAACAATGGGGATCATGCTTTGGCATTTCAAAAGCCTGTAAAATTGCCTAATGCTTGATTAGGGCGTTTTCGTCCCTCAACACAAGATCTTAGCAAACTGTCTGAGTTTTAACATGACAACATAAGTTGCTAAAGAAATATAATTGAAAACAGAGTCTTCTAAGTCTAAAAACTAATTTCTTAACATTTCTTAATTACTTTTCCCTTCAGCTGTTAATCATGTAAACTGCTACTTTTATCTATTTAAGAGCTGCACAGCAACACACAGTTGCAAAGACTAAAATTATTTCTCTTTGCAGGTGTATTTGCCATAGGATTCATGATTTTTCACATTTTCTAGCAGAGCTCAGTTGTGAAATCTGCTATATGAAACTCATGAGATTACTAATGGGCCCCAGCATGAGAAAGTGTAGAACTGGCTCTTGTTTAATTGTTCAATATTATATGCCTCTATGATGGCAATAAAATTTGGAATCAATTTTCTTTACTCTTCATGTGATTTCCCTGTAGAATCATAATAGGTCTAAAAAAGTGTGTGGCTTTAGAGTCTACTTGTAGCAGAAATATATCTCAGTAATGTTAAATGTCCTAGTCATACTGTGTGCAGCGAAGCTGTCATTATAGTTGCTATACCTGTTTTACTTGTTCAGAAACACTTACAGTACACTTAAATTTCAAGATTTTTTAAGAAAACATCAGTCCATGCTAAAAATTATGATGTGATGTATGGTGTTTTTTGGTCATACCACCCAGATCTTACCTGTTATGTAGCATGTGACCTGGCGATTCTCTGCTGTTATGTCCAGATCTGTGGTGGACAGGATGGTGATGAGTTCCCCTGGCCTGCTGTTCTCCATGAGGGAGCCCTGGTAAAGTTCCTCGGTGAAGCGGGGCGGGTTATCATTGTCATCTGTGATCATCACCTCCACCAGGGCAGAGGACGAGAGCTTGATCTTGCCACCTTGGTCAGTGGCCACAACATAAAAGCGGAACATCTGCTTGCTCTCGCAGTCCATCTCCCTGAGAGTGGTGATCCAGCCGCTCTTGCTGTCAATGGCAAAGATGTCGCCCACGTCCTCCGGCTCCAGACGGTACGTCACCTGCCCGTTGTCACCTGTGTCCGGATCATTGGCAGTCACCTGGATGACTGTGGTACCTGCTGGCATGTTCTCCGCCAGGAAGGCCTGGTATGGGTCGGCATCGAACGTGGGCTCGTTGTCATTCACGTCCTGTACTTGGATGCTGACGGACACCAAGGAGGCCACATCAGTGCCATTATGGTTGCCCTGTGCCATGACATCAATCTGGTACCACTTGGTTCTCTCGTGATCGATTCTCTTTTGGACCACTAGAGTACCACTCTCTGCATCCACAGCGAAGACCTGGTCCTTGTTGCTCTCAATCGTGTTGCCCTCAACTAAGCTGTAAATGAGTGGCATGTCACTGTCAGCGCGCACTATGCCAACCTCTGTTCCCAGGGGCAGATCTTCAGCTGCAGTGAAAGAGTACAGTGGCTCTGTGAACTGTGGCAAGGGCACCTCCGCTGGCACCACTTTGACCTGCACGGGCACCGTGCTGTTGAGGAATGGCAAGCCGCCATCTCGCGCTTTCACCTTAAAGTTGAAAATCTTGTTCTCCATATCCACCAGGCTCTCTTTGACACTGACCACTCCAGTGAAGGGATTGATCTCAATCACGTCCTCTGTCACCTCCTCCGCTTCATCAATGGTATAGGTGACATCTGCATTCTTGCCATCATCCGCATCGTATGCCATTATCTGAATGACAGGTGCGCCTTTGTTGACAGTGGACTGAATGGAGACTTGGTATTCGGAGGCTTTGAACTGTGGGGCATTATCATTCTCATCTGTCAGGATAATCTTCACCGTGCAAAATGCTACTCTCCCTCCTCCGTCTTTGGCCATTACCTTGATGGCAATCACCCTTTGCAAAGGGTTTTCTCTGTCCAGTTGCTGGGTTGTCATGATTTGTCCCTCCTGGTCTATGGAGAACGTCTCATCAGCAAGCTTATTGATAATTGTGTAGTCGACACTGCCGTACGGCCCATCATCCGGATCAATGGCGGCCAGACGGATCACACGGGTGCCTGGCTCGGCGTTTTCTGCAAGCTCAGCCTCATATATACTCTGGGTGAAATAGGGGCTATGTCTGTTGTTGTTAATCATGTCGATATTAACTGGGGCTGTCTTTTGAAACACACCATCTGACACAGCCACCGTGAGGTTGTAAAAAGGGTCCAGGTTTCTCTTGCAGACATTCGAGAACGAGATCACGCCTGACGATTCGTTGATGGAAAAGTATTTATTCTCATTACCTGAGAGGATCTTGTACTGGAGGTCTGTGCTGTCGGGATCGGAGGCCTGTATTTTAACCACTATGTGCCCACAGGTGGCCATTTCATCCAGAGAGGCTCTATAATGGGTCTTAGTGAAGTCGGGTGGGTTGTCATTGACATCGGTCACATTCACTAGGATGTAAGCCTCGCTGCTGAGAGGTGGGGAGCCACTATCTGTTGCTCTGATCTTTAAGAGGAAATGTTGAATGGTCTCAAAATCCAGCTCCTGGGAGGTTAAGAGGGTACCACTCTGTGGATCAATCTCAAAAAACTCTGTCTCGTTTTTGCCTGTGCTCAGTAACTCATAGGTGATTTCCTTATTTGCGCCCGAGTCAGCGTCCGTGGCAGTGATGTGTGCCACAGAGATGCCAGCCGGAAGCCCCTCTAGCACTCGTGCTTCGTAGGTGTGCTTCTGAAATACAGGGGCGTTGTCGTTCACGTCTTCCACTTCCACTTCCACTCTGGCCTCGGCGAAAGTGCCCATCACAGAGTCTGTCGCTCGCACCGTGAGCAGGTGCATTGCTTGCGCCTCGTAGTCCAGGAAGTCTGTGACACTTAGCACCCCCGTCTTAAAATCAACATGGAAATTTTTGGTTGCGTTCTCTTCCTCCAGGTTGTAGATGAGGCGATAGCCCTCAGGGTTACGTGCCTGAACATGCAAGATGGTGGTGAAGGGGGCAATGTTTTCTGGCAATTTCAGCGGGTAAAACAGGCTTTGGAAGACAGGATGGGTGCGGTTCCTTACTTGAATGTAAAGTTCTGCCACGGCACTGTAACTTGGTTCTCCCTCATCAGACGCCAACACAGTGAGAACGTATTTATTCAAAGCCTCAAAGTCCAGGGGCCGTTGAAGTGACACATCTCCAAGATAAGGATCGATTCTAAAGAGCTCAAAGTCATCCTCAAGCATGAAAATGACAGATCCGTTCTCACCCACGTCTGCATCACTGGCCATCACTTGGAATAGCACATCGCCAGGTTCAGTCTCCTCTGAGATTGTCAAGGAATGGGGGAGGTTTGAGAAAATGGGTGCATTGTCGTTAATGTCATCGATATAAACTTTTACTTGGGTAATCGCTCTACGTGGCGGGTTTCTCGTGTCCTTCACCTCCACCACCAGGTCATACTCGTTCTGCTCCTCACGATCAAAGGGGACGCCAGTGGTATGCAGAACTCCTGACGACTCAATGATGGCAAATTTATCTCCGCCGTTAAGCACTTTGTAGATGAGCGGTTCATTCAGGTAGCCACCGGCTGCTCTGAGCACTGCCAAGGTTTTCACAAACGTGACGTTTTCCAGTACAGTAGCCACCTGGAGCCGCTCCTCAAATTTCAGACTGGACATGGTCATGTTGGAGATGTTTACCTGGACGGTCGCTATGTCTTTGTACAAGCCATCAGAGGCCATGACTTTTAGCTGATGCTGGGCTTGTAAGCCAGACACATCACTAACAACAATAACCCCAGACAAAGGGTGAATGGCAAAGTTCTTCACAGAATTGCCCTCAATCAAACTATAAGTCACCCTAGAATCATCATCGTGAGCTATCACCTGGACAACCTCCATGTCTTTGAATAGGGGGAATTCAATGGAAGAGTTATAAGAAGGGGCCATGAATTTAGGAGGGCAGTCATTAAAGTCTAAGACCTGTATGACAACATTGGTTGGTGTCTCTGCCAATAAAGAGGGCTCTCCGGAGTCTCTCACCTGGATGGTTAAGTGAAACTTGGGAGTGGACTCATAGTCTACAGGGGCTATGAGAGAAATTGTGCCCATGTTGGGGTCCACTCTAAAGACTTTCTGGGCCTCTGGTTCCAGGATCTGGAAGACAAGCAGAGCATTTGAGTCCTTGTCTGCATCACTAGCCTTGATCACCAGGGGGGAATTGTTCTCCCCGATGACCATGGCGTTGATGTGAGCAGCCTCACTGATCTGCCCGTGGTAACTGCTCTGCAGGAAAACAGGGGGGTTGTCATTCTCATCCACCACGTACACGTGCACAGTGGCATCGGACGAGGTCCCCACGGGCGTGATGACTCGCACCCGCAGGCGATATGAGGCGCGCGTCTCGAAATCCAGTGGTGTCTGGACGGAGATGAGACCCGAGTAGGCATTGATGTGGAACGTTCCATTAGGATCACCATCTCGGATGCTGTACTGGAGTGCCAGGGAGCTCTGTGCTGAGACGGTGAGAACCGGAGAGCCAGGCGTGCTGGCCTCACTGATCTCAGTGAAGTACTCCTCTGAGAGGAACCTGGGGGGCATGAGGTCAGAGAGGGTGAGGTGGACCGTGACAGGACAGAGGTCGCTGCGCTGAGGGAAGCCCTGGTCAGTGGCTTTGATGGTCAGATGGTACTTCTCCTGCAGCCCATTGGCTAAAGACTTGGCCACCCTGATAGCTCCTGTTTCCTGGTCAATATCAAAGGCCCCATCACCATTCCCTGGACAGGAAGAGAAACAAAAGAGAAATATGAGTGGTTTCTGTTTCTGTTTCTGTTTCTGTGTGTGTGTGTGTGTATGTGTGTAATGTGGATGGGGATGAAACAATGAGAGTGTGTTTCTGAGTGGGCACAGAGAAAGACAGAGACATGGCAAATGTGCATGTGAGTGATTTTTAATCTTATTCATTATAATTACGTCTCTTTGTATGCCTTACGGGTCAAATTCAATTATGTGTAATTATACTCCACTGTCACAAAGACAGCTCAAGATGTAATTAACACCTTTGCACCAAGACAGGCGAAGTCACCCACACAGACGGGAGAGGATTTATAGTTGAAAAAAGTTTTTCCTCTTTTCAATCAGGCCTTATTAACCTCTGCTCCCTGCTCTATATCTTACCCGAATGAAAAGAGTAGACTATCTCAGCGTTGCTTCCAGTGTCTTTATCCAATGCCTTCACTCGGAGAACTTCAGTGCCCACAGGAGCCAGATTAGCGATGCTGCCTTCATATCGAGAACTTGTGAAGGTCGGAGTGTGGTCGTTGCAGTCCTCTACGTGGATCAAGGCCCTCACAAAATTTCTTTTCACAGGTATCTCCTGATCTCGAACCTGTAAGAGAAGAGAGAAGACATGAAGATCCTGTGACTCACCATGACAGTCTTACATCCCATGAGGATTGCATTAAGTTAGTTTATAAGTTAATAAAAAGTCATGAAATGGATGCATGTCGGCAATATGTTGTTACTGTTGAATAAAATGTGGAAATATACAGTATGATATTGTTTCACGTCAGGAAACACACAGCGTTTACCATCTTGACACGTAGATGCTGTTTTTGTTTTAGGCTGTGGCAGCTCCTGAGTCAGAAAGATATGAATCCTAGTACTAATACAGATCCTTATACCCACACTAATACTGATAATATTTACCATAATGATGAGTATGTGGAGGGGCAGTGTCTCGAAGTCCAGCTGTTCAGTCATGACCAGCACGCCGCTCCTGGGGTCCAGCTGAAAGTGCCGGCTGCTGTCTGGATAGACACTGCTGTGGATGGAGTAGATGAGGCGGCTGTTGATGTCAGCATCCTGCGCACTCACCTGCAGGATCTCCTTCCAGGGCGCTGTGTCCTCAGGGACCCTCACCTCGTACAGATCCTTCTGGAAGACTGGACGGTGCTCGTTCATGTCTAGCACCCGGATGTAGGCCTGGGGTGGCAGAATAACAAGAGGTGGATTGCGTGAGTATTCTGCACAAAGGCGTTTGGGGATAAATGTACATGGCATATACAACACAAAGACTATTTTATTAGTGATGAAAAAGAGACTGGGTCTTGCTATCCTAGGGAGAGGAAGGAAGAGATTCAGAGGGGAACCGTGATAGTAGGCTGCTGAGTTGAAGGGTTGTGATTTGCATGTGAGTGTAGTTCAGTTCGTGGGAAAGAGTTGGAGCATTGTGACTTGATAAATTACCAGCGATAACAGCCGTCTGCTGCCAGCAGCAGTCCACATCAAACACTCTATTCCGATTACTCAGGAAGAAATACACAGACAATTACACATGCAGGACACTGGCTTGGCCTCAAGTGGCATTTTAAGGAACTTTCTTCCCTACTGGGATTAAAAAAAGGCTTTAGTGATTAAAGAAGAGATTAAAAAATGAGATGGGGGAGGGGTGGGGTTACTTGTGCATTGTTCAGTCATACAAAGTTTGCTGCATTTTATTCAATATGTTATTTTTCATAGCTGATTTGGATAATTTTGTATAACTGGTTTGATGTTCACTTATAACTTCTCATACTATCTACTGCAACCCTGCCATTGCATTGTATGAATACATGAAAGCCTTAAAATGTATGGAGTCCCTGAGTTGAAAAGAACCTTTACTTGATGCCCTTAAACAAACATATTCATGCCAAGGCTGCTTGCCTTTTTCTTCTGTATGTGTATTTACATACACACACAATACACTCAATTCCTGGGAACAGCCACAAAGCTCATTGTGAACATGCCAGACATGAGGGCCAACAAACGGGTGGCCCTGGCAGAGGTGTGTTGCAATCACCTGTGTGGTGATGGCCTGCAAACCATCTGTCACCCTCACAGTCAGGTTGTAGTTAGATCTCTCCCCTGCATCCAGGGGCCTGGCCACCACAATGCTGCCAGTATTCTTATCGATGTAGAAATCTTGATCGTCGTCACCACCTGTGAAGAGATGCCAGATCATCAGTGACGGTGCCTCCATGTTCTCCCCAGACATAAGAGGGCATGGGTGGAGGCCAAACAGACAAAGCATTGATTGATTTACCATCCCCAGTCCAAACACTTTGATTAAAGGCAAGTAAGTGTGTGTGTGTGTGTGTGTTTGTGTGTGTGTGTGTTTGTGTGTGTGGTGTTTTCATGCATGTGCGTGTATGTGTGTGTGCGTGGCGTTTGCATGCATGCACGTGTAAGTTTGTGTGTCTCTAGGTGGGTGTGTCTGAGAGTGTGTTTGTGTGCAGTTGACAGAATGTTTGTCCTAAAGAGTCTCTAACAACCTGCCATGCACCAAACACACACAAACACACACACACACATTTTCATAAATGGCCCGCATCTTCCCTTCACTTGTCCATAAAAGGCAGCTTCACTAAACCTTTTACTTTGTCATCAAATGCCTATGAATTCTCCATCCTTGTCATGAAATCTACGTCAGCCCTTCCGCTTCCCTGCTCAGTCTTGTGTGAAGCCGTCATGACAGAAAACAAGGTCACTTCAAAAGCTCAGCCCCCTGTGTAGAAATGTACTGGAGAAACAACACTTATTGTTTAAGGGGAAACATTTGGCATGAGCGCAGGCTGAACAGACGTCTCAGGCGGTTAGGGGTAAACTCATGCCTGCCACGGCAGATGGTGTTTATAGACAAGTCCCACCTTTTTTTTTAAAGAGTGCGTCTGCTTTTGCATTTCCGTAGCATGTCTGTGTGCATCAGCTCCAGAACATGAGTGGATCTTTGCTGATGTCAAAAAAAGCTCAGTTGAACTTTTGGGAATAATGCTTCAACTTAGCCCCAAGCTGCACCATATTCAGGAAGTCATGCTGCAGAAAGACACAGTCATTTTGTCATTTTGACAAGCTTTGTTTTAGCCGCCCGCTTTAGGTCTCATTAGCATAAGCAAAAGCAACCCCCTAAATCATGTGGCAGTGAAGCAACTCAGAAGATAAACTGGTATCAATGACAGATTTTTTGGAGAACAGAGAAGAAAGTTTGTTTGAGAACTGTCTTTACTTTCATGTGTTTGTAATTGATATTTTGAGGTTTGAAATAGAACTACCTCTGTCAGTGGGCAGTGAAAGAGACGGAGATGAATACGTGTCTCCGTGGAAAACTGCTTATCGGCTAAGCAACATGGGGCGTGAAAAAAGTGAATTTGATACAATTGTGCCCACCAACCTCACATACAGACTCAAAGAAATCTTCTGAACCGCTTGGCTACTAGACTAAGTGTGAATTTAAATGGGCTGTATCAAAAAGGCTTCTTTTCTCTGGGCCAGATAACAGATTTCATACAAAAGCCATTAACATTCAACCTCACTCATGTCCAGGGGCTCATGCTAAAAACAATCAGTTACACTTCCTTATCTCAACAAGGCTGTTCAGGTTTTTTCTGTTTTTCAAAACACAAAGCTTTTCTTTTCTGTCCCTCTCTGGACCTCGAATGTGTTCTGAAAAATTCCAACTCCCCAACTGCCTATTGTCAGCCCCTTTCTTTCCTCCACTTTAGAGCAATTGTAAAGATGGATGGGTTTGTGCTTGGCTGATTGGTGGTGTGACAGAGTGTGAGACAGCAAGAGAGTGACCTGAGGGGGGTTACAGGGAACAGAGTGAAGGTCAAGCTGAAGCGATTAACTACAGGGCACAGCTACGAGACACCAGTGACCCTGTTGGCAGTTTGGCCACACACACACTCAAATACTCCTAAATGACCATACACACATGCACACCAACACAGCATACCTGTATTAAACACACACACACACACAGTGCTCCTGCATGAACACAATATATCTGTATTACACACACACACACACACACACACACACATATCCTTCTACCTTCAGACCTAGGGTGAAAATCTACACCCTCCAGCAAAGATGTAACCTTCCACAAACAGGTCACTGCTAGGATGGATAGAGCTTGACATGCCCTATCTACAGTATATGTAAAAGCCAGTTATTATTGAGTGCAATGTGCTGGTCTTATATCTCACAGTATATCTGCGCTGTATGAAGTATGAAAGATATGAAAATACCAGATTATTTGATTCGCTCAGGTTGCCTTGCTCAAGGTTTAGTTCGGTATTCTTATATGTTTTAAACTAGCTAACAGTTGATGAAATATCACTACAATATTGCTAACATGAAAGGGTCTGAAGTCTTTATCTACCACATGTCTTGTCTCATGAGGGAAGACCTCAGAAAGCTGCCCTTTAAAAAGAAATAGTGGTGCTTAACATGTGGGTTCTGTGTAAACCTTCTGTTTACTTTCCATGAATTCAGGTCAAGAGGTCAAACATTTTTTTTTTTTTTTTACTCACCCGTGATGTCAAACCAGAGCAGATTGGATGTGATCTCTGTGCTTATGATTCCAACCATGTGAGAGACAGGGTCGGTTTCCATGACAGCGAAGGTAAAGTGGGCCTCGTCGAAGGCCAGAGGCTCAGGGCCGGGGTTGGGGGTAGGCAGCCATTCGATGTCCAGGCGGGCAGTGGATGTCCTTACAGGACTTCCGTGATCACTGGCTTTAATCTGCAGAGCAAGAGAAGAGCAAGATGAGCTCTTGAGAGACTCTTGAATCTGAATCAGCCCATCAGCTTTGATACTTCTAAGAAAAACTGCACACCCAGGCATTCACACATACACACACACATCACACACACACAGACACTAACATGCTCACACACACACACTACTAAATAGCATTCAGCCACAGTGATTTACTTGGCACTATCAACATTGTCATCATACCGTGAGTATGGTGTAGTTGCCTTGAGAAAAGTCCCCCCTAGCGGAGACCACTCCAGTTGCTGGGTGAATCTCAAATCGTCCCCTCTGGTTGTCCTGGAGACTGTAGGTGATCATTCCGTTGGGTCCCTCGTCGTTGTCACGGGCGACCATCCTGTACACCTCCTGTGGGCTGTCGTCGCCATGGCGCTGGGGGAGCCGCACCTGAAAGATCTTGTGGTTGAAAAGGGGGCTGTTGTCATTCTCGTCTTCCACTCGGATGACCACAGAGGCAGTGGAACGCAGAGGGGGGTTGCCATTATCTGACACGATCACCTGGACAAAACAAACAGACAGCGAGAGAGAGAGAGAAAGAGTAAGAGAGAAAAAAGAATGATTCAAATAGCTATTTACAACTTCAGAGGCTAGCAGATGTTAAGAGCTTTAAAGACAAATCTTTCAAACAAACTCTGTATGGCGGAGGTGAGATACGGAGGAAACACAGAATTCAGGTCAAGCCTCCTTTGCAGAAGTGTGTCAGTCATAGCAGTTAAAAGGAGTCTTTCACTCTGGAAACATCTATTGCATTCATAAAAAAAGTGACCTCCGCAAAGCAAAAAAACAACTTTCATTGATTTCATTGATGTCCTTCTTTTGTATAGTCTATAGTCTAGATCTTTTCTTTTGTATAGTCTTATTGACATTATTGCCATTCAAAACTTTAGTTAGCTTAGTAGTCACTGCTGAAATATAACAGACATGTTGGTTATGCTGAATGGAAGTGCATTACTGATGAATGCAACTGTGAGTGTCAGGATTTGCTCAGATTAATACATGATTTAAGGATATTGAGACCATAAGGTATGGATCTTACTCTATTTTATGTCAGCCAGAAAATGAGCTCACCTCAATAATATGCTCCGCTTTCTGTTCTCGGTCCAACGCAGTGAGAGTACTGATCACACCTTGATGGACACACACACACACACACACACACACACACACGCACACACACAGGAAGGACAGGCAGGGTGATCAATAGCCAGGCTCTCACTAGGATGGCACACCTGTTACAGTGCCACAGGCTGTCCGTTTCCCGCCCTCCCCCCCTCCATAAATCCCTTGCTTTTTTAGCACTGTTTATCCAGGTTCACCACACGCATAAAGCCCTCTGGGAAGAAATCAGCAGAAAAACAGGAGGAAAGGATGGAAAAGACAAAGAGAGAAAAAGCCATTTTTTATGAAGTCCACAAAGACGTCCTGCTTGGGACATTAGCAGAGGAAAAGAAGAAAGAGACCTCTCACTATACCAGAGGAGAGCTAATCATGGAGTTGCTAAGAGACAGTTTTTGTCTACTACAGGGACCTTGTTTGGTAAAAGCCTCCCAAAATAATTAATTTGAAAGAAAGTGAGAAAGTAAATCAGAATTAAGGCTGAGGGAGGTGCTTGAGGTGGGGTGGGGGGAGTTGGAGGGTGGCGGGGGGTGTTGTAAGATAAGTTTCTCTGCTCTTGTTTTGAGAGGACAGGTTTAGCAAGACTTTAAATTCTGTCAGCGTGCAGCGTTGCAATAAAGGGAGAAAGGGAAGACAAACAGTTTCTCCAGAGAGAATGCCGCCCATTTATCGTGTCGAACTGTAAACGCTCAAGGGTGTTGTTCCAATCAGGGGCAGACAGCAGGAGGGAAGACACCCACAGGGAGAGCTGTGCAATTTTACAACACCCTACCTCCCCCACTCCCCCACCCCAGCAACCCTACCGGGCCTTTATGGCTGCCTGTATTTGGGTAAGCCACTGAACCAGAGTTGCTTTAGAAAGTGTGTTTATGACATTAACATCCACCTGGAGAGCAGAGCAGAGCAGGGGAGGGGAAGGGGCTGGGGTGGGGTGGGAGAACACATCCCTTATGTGTATTTAAAACATGGCCATCTCCTCCCTGATACAGAGCTTGTGACGTGAAAATGTACAGGATTATGTGACTTGTGAAACATTTAATCTCTCTATCCCACTACTCAGACATACTCATGCACTGGTGACTCATTTTTATTATGCCTTTTGTTGACTTTGGGAAAACTAAAGTGGGAGATCTAATGCAGATACTGTTTTAAGTCAAACAATCCTGTTTATTTTTTGAAGTGAGAAATGGTTAATGTAGCTAGTCCGTTTCTTAGTCAGAGTCACATTAGTCACACACCCTCTTGTTCAGGCAAGCACAAGGAAGGAGTGTAGTATCACTATAAAACTCAAGATCAGACCTGACCTGCTGATTAATCTTTCGCTCTCTCGCTCATTTTTTTAAACCGAAATTTAGTCATTTGGAAAGGAAGAGAAAGACTTTGTCTTACAATAAACAGGAAACTGAGGCAGCCTTATTTTTAACATTTACTAAGACTTTCTCTTCTCCTTTCCTTATTTGCTACATAAACTCAAACTCTGCTGCAGCCTTTGCAAAAAAAAAAATAGGCCACACCGTGGCCTATCTCAGGGTTGAATAGGTTGCTTCTGAAGGTTGATTCAGCATGTGAAAAGGGCCTTGCTGCTGCGTCCCTTCTGCACAACCTGAGCCTCTTTCCTCTCTCAGTAATCCCTCAGTACTGCCCTCGGGCAGGGACGACACGCCAACAAAGCAGCGGGAGGCTGAGGACGAGGACGGACAAGTACAAGCATGCAACGCAGGTTAATGTCGCCCTAATTTCACTGGGTACACTTCAAAGGCGAGGACCAAAAAGCTACCTTCTCTCGGTCGTCTCAGTGAGGGATGGAAGAGAAGGGTCAGAAAAGCTTCTGTTTAGTGTTACACTCTCACAGGTCTTTAAGGAGCTTTGCCTTAAGAAGCCAAAACACCACACCCTGAGCCATAATAACAATAATCTGATCAAATTTTGTTTATATGTATTTAAAGTTACAAAGGTGCCCTGTAACTTCTTTTGTAGCACACCTCCGTGGAGATAGGGAATGTGCCTGGACTCGTTGAATCAATTTGAACACAGAGGCAAGCAACAAGGATCAGCAGGCATCATCTGCTTTTCAAGGATTAAAGGGGAATTATTTTTTTACTCAGGACTTGTTATACATGTTGGTATGAGCCCTAAATCCAGAGTGATTCTATGTGCCCTATGTGTGAACTTTTCCCTCGTCCAAATAAGAGGCCCTTTGTTATATTGGACAGTAAGTTTTCCTCCAATGGGATTTATTAATTAATACCTGTTGTTGAGTCAATTGCAAAGTATGTGCGCTGGGAGTCCAAGATGTTGTACACCAGTTTGTTCTCTGAGGACTTGTCCATATCAGTGGCGGACACTTGCAGCACAGACTGGTCTGGGGACTGGTTTTCCTGGATGGATGCGAAGTAGATGGGCTGGGACAGCTCAGGAGGGTTGTCATTGATATCCAAAACCTCCAGATAGACCTCTGTCCAGGACACCAATGGGACAGTCCCTAGGTCTGTGGCATACACAGTCAGCCAGTAGTGGGTGACTGTTTCTCTGTCCAGCAAGTCCACTGTCCGAATTACACCTGACAGAAAAATAAGAAATTAAAGGAAGAAGAGGAAGACATCAAAAAAAAAAAAAGACATTTTTTTGTTATAAACACAACAAATATCAATTATCAATTGTATTTACATGTTTATACTTTCATCTTATGTAGTATTTGAAACATCTTTGACTAATTAATTTTACTATGAGCAGCAGACAGAAATACTCCTATACAAACAATTTATGATAACTGCATCCAAATGACAGAAATGCAGTGAGGGATAAAGGGGTTTCAGCAATATCTGCGCATTCGTAACATGTCTTATTGCACAACTATAATCCTTTACTTGCTGGGTACTAAAGAGGCACTTAGGATGTTCCTGCACAAAACTAACATGTGAGGTCTGGGAGATCAAGCAGCACAAAATCTGTTCAGCAACTTGAAATTTTGTTTAACTTATGGTATCTATCACCCAGAACATGTGCATGAAAGTACACACAAAAAAATACCCCTGAGGGCTCCTTTTTATTTTTTTTGTCAAGTTAGATCTTTCATCAGATGGGCAAAGACAAGAGCCATTATGTAAGTATGCACAAACACAACAAGTACATGTGCATACCTGTTTCCTCGTCGACAGTAAAGACTCCCAGGCCTGAGCCATCATGGATGAAGTATCTGACGACTCCATCTCTGCCCAAATCTTTGTCAGTAGCTGTCACAGTCAAAATGGATGTTCCCACTGCTGCATCCTCCATCATGTGCGCTGAGTAGACAAACTCTGTGAAGGCCGGCCTGTTCAGGTTTTCATTGACGTCCAGGACCTCCACTTCGATGAAGCAGGAGGAGGAGAGTGAGCGGGGCAGCCCGTGGTCAACCGCACGTACGGTGAGGTTGTACATCTGCTTCCTCTCAAAGTCCAGCTCCTTCTCCAGGGTCAGCGAGCCCGTGGCTGTGTCAAGGAAGAAGATCCCGTTCTCATTGTTCTTCAGATTGTAGCTGATTAACCCTCCAGGCCCTAAGTCCAGGTCATAGATCTCAACCCACAACAACACTGTACCAACCGGGACATCCTCAGGGACCTTAATCCTGTAGACTTTGGGAGCAAATCTGGGAGGATTATCATTGACATCCTCCAACACGACCACCAAATCCATCAGTGAGAAGAGCTGAGGGTCCACTTTGGCCTGATCCCGAGCCTCCACCCTCAGGTCATGCCTGGGCATGATCTCTCTGTCCAGTCGCCCTGTGACACTGACCTCACCTGTCTCGTCATTAATCTGAAATAAATCTGTCTGTGTTAGCAGAGAGTACCTAACAATTCCATTGTCATCCATGTCTAAATCTACGGCCTGTGCTTGGAAGATGCTTGAGTACACTTCAGCATTTTCTGCAACATTTATGACATATCGGGACTGCTCAAACAGTGGTGGGTTGTCATTGACATCTAAAATACTCACAGCCAATAACTTCCATACTGAGTTCTGGGGTGTGCCCAAATCATAGGCAGTTATATTGAGAATGTAAAACTCCTTGGTCTCTCTGTCCAGGGGACAAATAAGACGTAGCTCTCCAGAGTCGATATCCACTGCAAAGCAGCCATTCTCATTTCCATTTGTGATGGCGTAGACAAGCTTGCCATTAAAGCCTGTGTCTTTGTCTGTGGCCTTCATGTGAAGGACAGTCATGTTGAGTTGAGTGTCCTCCCTGACATCAATGGTGCTTGGAGTGCCTAGAGCAAACTTAGGAGAGTGACGGTTGATGATGTGGACATCTGAGAACGACTCCTCCTCTTGCACAGACAGCACAGGCTTGATAGATTCAATTAGCTTATCTGTCAGTTGTTTGAAAACTCCGGTTTCCTGGCAGTGCATAACAGGCTCTGTGACTTTGCTTGTTACGCTGACAGTGACAGCGGTTGGGTCAGAGCTGTACTTGCCATCAGTTGCAATAATTTTCAGAGTATATGACAGTGGTTTGCCACCCTCCTCCTCCAACACCACAGGAACAGGATTGGCCAGACTAATGACCCCGGTAGTGGGGTTAATTTCAAACAGATTGTCATCATTGCCGTATGCGATGGCATACTTGACCTGGAGCAACTCGTCCAGGTCGACGGCAGATAGGCCCTCGCCAACGATGCTCCCAACAGAGAGGTTAGGAGGGATGGTGGCATTGCAGTTGACCACTTCAAACAAAGGTGCGTTGTCATTGACATTACTCATGGTGATAGTAACCACTGCCTCACTCACATGACTGAAGGGGCTGCCACTGTCAGAGGCCCAGATGCGGACATGGTACCATCGTTTCATCACCTCATAATCCAGCTCCTTTGTGGTGATCACCACACCGGTGAAGGGGTCAATGGCAAATGGAATGGGCCCAGTGTTTGCGATGGCATACGTCACAAACCCATTATTGTCCTGGTCGACATCTATGGCTGTAATGGACACTACGCTGGTTCCTATGGGGACATTTTCGGCGAGGCTGGCCTGATAAGATGGTAGGGTGAAAATGGGGACATTGTCATTTTCATCAGTGACATCAACAATGACACGAGCACTCGCAGCCACAGCCTGATTCTGATTTAATGTCACAAATAACTCATGTCGGGACTTTTTCTCAAAGTCAAGTGTTTCAGATGTCACAATTACACCAGTTCTGCTATTCATGTGAAATTTGCCACTGTCTGGACCACTTTTCAGGTGATAAGTAATATTTTGCTGCATTTGGTTTGCTGTAACCCTAACTACATGGCTTTTAGCTGGGGCAAATTCACTTAAGGTTGTGTAATACACATCCTGTTCAAACTTCAGTGGCAAGACCTGTGGTGGGGGAATATGTATTTCCTGTTTTGGACTAAGCAGAGGAGGATTACTTCTGTCTTTTGCTTGAAGAGTAAAATTGAGTCCAAATGCATTTTCTGACCAGTTAATTCTTTTGGTTGATATAACTTGGAAGTCACTCCCTTGTGTATTGGAAGGAATAATCCGGAAACACTGTTGGGGGTCCCCTGAGACAATGCTCAAGGTCTCAATCTGACGTGGTTCAGGCTTGATCTGAATGTCAATGCTGATTTTGTCACTGTTCATTTCAGGTCCATTTACAGACAAGGGGGTGACCAATGGAAGACTGACCATGACCTTCTGCACCGTCACAATCACCCGTGCATCGTTAGCGTACTTCTGCACACCCGAGATTTTCTTTGTCCTGTCCTCGGCCAGAACCTTCAGCTCATACCTGTCTCTCCGACTGGTGCTGAGCTTCTTGACAAGCGTGATGACCCCAGTGAATGGATCAACCGCAAACGGGTGGTTCCTTGTGGAAAAGGAGTAATAAAATTCTGCATTGATGCCCAGATCTGCGTCGGTCGCACTGACTTTAGCTATGCTTGTCCTCAGTGCTGTGTCCTCGTTGATTGCCACATTGTATGACGCTGGGTAGAAGAGCGGCTTGAGGTCATTGGTGTCGAGGACGTGGATTGAAACCTTAGTCCAGGCCTGGTAGTTGTGCGTGCTCTCGACAGCCTCGACGGTTACAGTGTACATGTCCCGCACCTCTCGGTTCAGCACTGCCGAGTGCCCGCTCCGTGTTTTGATCCGCAGGAAACAGAAGTCTCCCACGCAGACCTCTTCTGCCATGAAAAGTTCATCATCGTCGCCCGCGACAAGACTGTACTTAATGTCCCAGAAGGGATCTGCCACCACAATGCCCATACGGATGGGACTCTGCACATACGTCTTAGGTGCAGAGTTCTCATGGATGGTGGCGTTGTAGAGATGGTGTGTGAACCTTAGCAGGGAGCTGTCCTTGTCCTTATCCAAGCCTCCTTCACATCCAGGGATTGTCAGCAGAACCACCAACAGGTGGAGCAGAGAGCCTCTTTGGACAGGGCCCATTTTTGGCATCTCTTCAGGGAACCTCAGTCCTGGAGAAGAGGGGAAGGGAAGGAGGAGGAAGGAAGAGAGG
This sequence comes from Tenualosa ilisha, assembly GCA_015244755.2. Classification (NCBI taxonomy): domain Eukaryota; kingdom Metazoa; phylum Chordata; class Actinopteri; order Clupeiformes; family Clupeidae; genus Tenualosa; species Tenualosa ilisha. The sequence goes on along the minus strand of PYXC01002508.1, from coordinate 211,327 downwards.
GAAACGGCATGAGTGGAGAGGATAGGTGAAGAGGGAAGAGTGGTTGCAGAAGGGAAGGGGATGAAGGGAAAAGCAGAAGTTAAATAATGTTCGTTTTGCCACTGTTTTACATTTTTAAATAGTGATTTCAGATATAATTGCAATAACCTTGCGTAAAGCATGATCTCTTGCATAATCTGCATTATTGCATAACAATCCTTGCCAACTCACTGATCATCGAATAAATTGTAAAATGCATGAACACAAATAGTCTGCCACAAACATACACCATACACACACACTCTCTCTCTCTATCTCTCTCTCTCTCTCACATACACACGCATACACACCAGTGTTCCTTGCTCACACACAGTGAAAGCCTGCATCAAGGTATGCAGCCTCCTGTTCTAACATGCCCTGACAAAAGCAAGTAATACATTGTTTAAGCCTGAAAATAGCCTTCAAGCTGTTTCAGACAGGTGTCAGGCATTTTTACACAACAGTTTCATTCTTCTGCTTTGCGTCGGGTCTCCGATCATAATGTCTTCCTCAAAGGTCTCGGCCAAGAGGAATCATGAAAAGAAGAGTCATTCTGTGATTGTGGCATTATTGGCAGGACAGATCTCTCTCTTTATTCTCTTCTCTTCTTTCTCTCTTTCTCTCTTGTGCCCTTATCTCGTCTCTCTCTCTCTCTTTCATTCTCTCATTCTCTCTGCTGCCTTTAGTTTTTGCTCAGACTGACTGGCCCTGGTGTTTCTCTCTGATTACCTGTCTGACAGGTTCTTTTCATGGTGACTATAAGAGCATGCCCATTCTGAAACAAGCAGACCCTTTGCCCCCCTCCCAAACAGATTGGCTTGTGGCATGTTTGTGATGGTGTCTGCATACTTGAGCTTTTGAGCAATAAAAAGCGGCGTTAAAAACAGAGATTTATAGAATCCTTGTTTGTGTTTTGGCCATCACCAAAGTAAATGACACTGCCTGACAGAGATATCCATTTATGTCTCCTAACACAAAACACATATTTTTCTTTTGAAGGCTTAAGTATGTCTGTCTGTTAATAGAATGACTGAGATGTAAATGGAGCTGTGACTGAGTAAATGTGAGCACTGAAAGTCATTAAAGGTTGAATAATATCCAAAGTTTTGCTGCTGCTTTAACTCAGGACATTGTTTGAAGATGGAAATGACTCCTTCTGAAGGATTTCCTAACAGAAACCAGATTTTCATCTGAAAAACCCCTGGAGGGAGTTTACAGTGACAGTTTGCAAAACGAATTTGCCAAAAAGCACACACATCTGTCTCAATGAAGTCTGGGTGCATGACAAAAGAAAGTGAATCAATGTAAAAAGTCGAAGTCACTCAGACGTGACGTTTCAGGGTATGTGCCCTTCGTCAGATGGGTTGCAAAACATAGTTTTGCCAGCATAATGAGACAACTGGGATTATAAAGGGGTGGTGGTAGCGTAGTGGTTAAGGAACCTGGCTAGCGTGTAAGTAGCCTGAAAAGTTGTGGGTTCGAATCCCGGCTGCCACCGTTGTGCTCTTGAGCAAGGCACTTAACCCTAAGTTGCTCTAGGGGAGACTGGCCCTGAATAGTTGATGAGTTGTCTGCTAAATGCATAAATGTAAATAAAGAGCATATGACATTTAGCTCAGACATAAAAAATCTTTTTTTTAGGTGTTTAAAGTCCTTGTCTTGCCTTAAAGTGCTGTGACTTAGTAGTAGTTTATTTACAGGAAAAATACGTTGTAAACTAAACCCTGTTGTTCGAGGTCACCGATGCAGCAACTTTTTCCACACAACATAAACCAAATTGCAAACCGGGCGCTAATGTTTACTGAATGGGGCATAGGAAAATTAAACTAAAAGTGAGTTTCTGTGCCCAATTAGGTTAATGTTAGCTGTCAATTTGCTACTTGGTCTATGTTGTATCAAATTTTCTCATTCTTTTTCTACCGACAACACTCTGTGACCTTGAACAACAGGGTTATGGGTTCATTGAGTCACATTTAATTTCTCCTTTAACTCTGAGCACAAAACTTATTTTCAGCCATATCCTAAGCCGGGCATTAGAGGTGGCCATCTGTAGGCAAATACAGTGTAACTGATACTAAGATCAATATCAGTCATCTGAGTATCCAAAATGTGGCCCACGGTATGAAAATCACTTGAGAGTGTTCACAATGAAATATGTTTTACAGTCTCTGTACAGTCCTGCTTTACAGTGTACTTTTCATTGAGGACACATAATTGTGCTTCAGGATTTAAATGTAAAATGACTCCACAATTTCACTTTCAACAATTAGCAATTAGACTTTGTTGTTGCAAAGTTCACACTCTGAGTGGAAACGAGGACACACCATTACATTCCTACCCGCTTGAAGAGGTGGGTTAGGTAGAGATGGGGCCATGATTAGATGAGTATTTTAAGCTACAGGTTTGGACCTGAGAGGCCGCTATCTGGCCCCATCAGACTGTATGAGTTGACTGTATGGCTAATCAAAAGAGAGGAAACAGGATAAGATGGAAAGAGGTGGACACATGCTTTAACACAACAAAGTTCAGAACAAAGTCAGAGATATGTTTGTACATTATCTAGGGTTAGATCCCACAAGTTCCTTTTACAATGTTACTGATGTCTTGATAAACTTCTAACTATTTGTGCTGTGATATTCTGTGTATGTCTGTATGTGCGTGTGTGAGTGTTATAAATAGAGTTACCTGGAACACATAGGTTACCTGGAACAAGGAGATGAGTAATACTAACAATTATCCCGATCAACCCTGTCTTTTAAAAAAAACAACAAAAAAAATCGTTGGAATCCAACTTCTGCTACATGTTGGAATGTAACTAATGCAACCATTGTCCAAAAGTCGGAAATCTGTAGTAAAATGTTGGCGTGATATTGGAGAAATGTCAGCAAACTACCTTTTACAGCATTTCTCAATTTTCAATCTTTAATGTCTGCCATTTTGGCAACATTTGTGTGTAGGCCTAGTGCAGGTTGTGAAATGAAGTGAAGGAGAGGCTGTGTGTGAGTCACTGAGGCCTGTAGCAGATGCAGGCTGCTCTGTTTGGTCATATCCTAAGTTAAACACCGTGGAGAGGGCAACCTGCACACACACGTTTAGCCTCCAAATGGGCCCTCTCGCAATCTGCCTCATACACACACACACACACACACACACACACACACACACACACACGCACACCACATACACACATACCTGCCTAAACCCAAACACACACAAGCCTCAACACACTCTAGCTCTTCATCATTTCCAAATGAATATGACCCTGAGACATCCAGAACACACAGGAATTATGTATACTAGGATATGTAATACCCGCAGAGTAAACCTACACTAAGTACCTCCAGCTTCAATAAAAAAAAACCCTGTCCATTAGCCCTACTTGACTGAACTTGATTGAACTTGATTGAACACGTACACCATCTCTGCCAATTTTGTTTTAGCATGAATGTTCAACTATGCTCAGGTTGGTTTGGTGTTGGTGTGATTTAGCTTCAATTGTTGTTTCTCCGATAAATGAGGGGCTAAACTGCAGCTTAGTGTTTCGCAGTCTACAATGCTGGCTGTGTTCAGTATTCTCTCTTCAAGTGTTTCAAGACTTCCACATCCGTCCATATTAAACTCAGGAGACTTTGGAGTCCACTTGATAAGAGAGATTTGCAGCAGGCGACTTCTAAACCATCACTGGCTGCCCTCCATAAATAAGTCACACCAAAGGCACCAGAGGAAAAACCGTCATGTACGTATCTGTAGACCAACAACGCCCAACAGCTATTTTACGGATGACAGCTTCCTGTTATCATAAGGGGATCCCATGTGGGGGCTCCCTCTGTCTCTAGGCTCTGTCCCATACATCATCACTTGGTGAAGGCCTCACAGGCCTGTGCAGGCACCAGCTGTGCATTTGGATGAGCCCTCAGCAATAATCTAGAGGAATGGGAAGTCATAAGTTCTGGTGGTTATCTCTGTCACATCATCACAACCCCTGAGCTTCTTCTTAGTTTGCCCTCCACATTTAAACCATGCAAACACATTTGCACAGTTTAGCCCTTTAAACCCTAGGCTTCTGAGAGGTTTGGCTCGCCTAGAAAAAAATACCCCAAATAAATCAATAATAGCTCCACAACTTTCGAGTCCATTTACATTATCTTGATATCTATGGATAGGATAGGACTCCAGAGAACATGTTAGCAGTCTGGAATTCTTTGGGTGTTACTTCACCTTAGTGCCTTTTGATTATAAACAGAATGTTCGCCTAAAAATGCTTAATTATACAATAGATAACACCCTGATGTCGATGATTATATGCACCAAGATGCCACTGAATTCATGTATTAACACCTTGGGTACAGCTGTACCACAGTTGATTGAAATGCCATACAGTATATAGATTCTACAGAGGTTTTAGAAAGCATAGGACTATACTAGTGATAGTAATAGGAATGGAGTCCCCATTTGGACACCTTTTGCAGCTAAAAGACCGCATATGAAACTCATAGATATGCAAAACCTGTGGCTGCAATATCAGACCTTGCGTCATCCATTATAATAGAAGATAGTGAAGGATCAACTCAGAACAAAATGGTAAGGACACAATATTTGTTGCCTTTGTCTGGAATCACTTGCGGATTTGGTGAAATGTCAAAGGCAAACTTTGAGATGCTGATGATACAATGTGAAGTTTGACTGTGTGTCTGTTGTGAGCTGGGTAGCTCTATATATGCCATGATGGATGTCAGTTGACAGGGTATTTTCTGTAGTTTCATGTTATTCCTAGTATGGAGGATTTAAATGTGCGGATTACGCGTGGAGTTGCGTTTCATTCTAACTGACCGCATATCCAAAAAAGAAAAAAAAAAGAAACCTTGAACTGACACCATTGCCATACATCGTTATTTAACAAATATTAGGGGGGAAAGCATCATGATAGCATTTTATAAACCTTTTAATGAACTATATATACATATAGTTCATAAAAAGTATTATATATATATATATATAAACATTGTGTATAACATATAAACCTGTGCTCTACCTGTGTCTTCATGTACACATGGAGTAATGCAAAAAAGTGTAGGGTAGATTATGGTATTCTTTTTCATATTACTTAGTCAGAAGAAAGTTGAATTTGGAAGCAATAAAGATTTCTTCAGACCGAGATCAGATGTAATTTATCAGTATGATGCACAAATATTGGAGACATTTTTCATGATCAAATTCGCAAGTACTGGCCTACAAGTAAAGCTACTAAAAGAAGTTGAATGTTGGAGTAAACTTAACAATAACTGCACTAAAATTACAAAATGCATGCAAAACTAAACTTTATGAGATACTTCAGATTATAATAACAGTTGTGAATTGGTTAGTGCAGTCACCATTACCTAAGAGTAGGACTGAGGGTTTTTTTTAGTTTAAATAGACCATGTGGTATTTGTCATTTAAAAAGAATTGTGTTTAAAAAGGATTGTAGGGGTCTACTGCAGCCCCCGCACTGGAGTAGCGGGGGGATGCAATTAGCCAAATTGCTGGGAGTGGTCTTCATAACAGACAGGTAGGACAAATGGCTTAATTCTGATTCATTGGGCTCAGGGTACTGTCTGCAAAAGGTGTGTGTGTTTGTGGTTAAGAGGTGGAGTAGGGTCTCTTTGGATAAAGTACAACTTATGGTGTCGGATGGCCATAGAAAACTCTCAGTATTCATGCCCAGTCCAAGAGTTCACATGGTAGCAGAATTTATACATGTACAACATGCAAAAACCAAAAACAAAGGATCATTTTAGCTGAGGATCCTTTTACCTGGATCAGGCATTTCACTGTTATTTAGGGAATAACAGAAAACACTTACAAAATACAATAAATAAATAAATAGTTCCAATTCAGATCACATTTATTTTTAAATCATGAACCAGGCCCTGCCCAGCAGAAAACACTGACTTGGTTGTGTCAAAGTATACAAATACAAAAGATGTTTCGTGAAACACATGAACTTCTGACCATAATGCTTCTGGCATTTTCAAATCACTGGCTGTCAAATCTATTCACACTTGCTGCCAACTACAAAAAAAATCCCATAGCCGAAAGCAGCCACCACACAATATACCAGGCATTAACTGTAATTCAGTGTTCAGTCATTCCATTTAGTGACACCCCAGTATACCCCCAACCCCCAAAAAAGGGAAAATAAAAGAAATGGCTGCCCTCCGACAGGCCCAGACAAACTAAACAAATAATTTCTATCTGCAGAGAGATCATTCTACTTTCTGTGAGCAAGGCAAGGCTGAACAGTGCAGACCTTCAGATCCCCTCATGTCGATATTACCCAGCTAAACTCTCAGGTAAGCAGACCCAGTTGTCTTAATCTGGGTCCTAAAAGCAGGACTTTGGTGGTTGGATTAACTCTGAGAGCTGAAGTTGCAACTGGAGAAGACTCAGAAGCATTAAACCACAAGCAGTCGGTTAGTCAGGTAGCAGTGGCATGACAGTCATACGGGTAGAGAGGTCTGCACTCACCTGAGGCTCCCTGTGTCCGTTCGTCCGGCAAAACTTCTTGTTACTCAAATTCCCAACTTCCTACACTCTGATGCCGTTGGCATTCCTGTACTGTAGGGACGTGGGCATCCACTGTCCCATGGTGGCAGCTAAATGTCCAAGTGCGTGGGGTCAGCAATTTTTGTTTTGAAGACAAAGTTCTGGTACTCTCAAAGACTGAGTTGGAGAGTAAGTGAGTGAGATACCACCTTCTTCCCTCAGGACTTCCATCACCCCGCCTACATCCAACTGACACCATCCCTCCCTCTTTTTTCCTGCTTTCCTCTCTCCTTCCTCCCTCCCTCAGTCCTCCCTCCCTCCCTCTCTCTTTCTTTTTTTTCTGTCATTGTTTGTTTTTGCTCCTGGGCCAAGGTGGTGTTTCAGGGCTGTGTGTTGCAACAAGACTTCTGATGCCTTTTGCCTTGCACTGAGAGATTCACAAGTAAGACAAACATACATAGGTTATTAATGAGCATGACGGCGATAGACCAACAAAAACTCAGTCAGCTTCTTCTGTCATGGGAAATACTGACGGCTCTAATCTGTAAAAGATTAAAAAAAATGACAAGGGCCCTGCAATATATCAAATGCAAATAACACTTTAATTCCTGCCAAGAAGGAGAAATGCAGAGATTTGGGTTCATGGCATGAGGTCATTACAGGGAAAGGCTGACAAGAAAAAAGGGGAGCGGTTTGGCCAGTGATTTCTGAGAGGTAGCTAAATGTATTTACCTTCTGTTGGCTCTTGTGCTGCCACTCACACCCTGGAGCTCATGGCCTTTGTCTCAGTGTTATGTAAACACATATCAGTGAACATGCTCCAGTTAGCTGCCGTGCGTCAAGTGAGGTGAGTCGAGTGGCATCTAAGACTCACACTCTGGTGACCCAGAGCGCGAGGATGTTGGGAAGACCAAAATAAAAAAACAAAAACAAACAAAATCTCTCACTCTCTCACTTTTACTCATCCCCCTTTCTATCCATCACTTTCATTCACTGCTTCATTTCAAAATGAATTGATTCAGCGCTACATGGAATAGCCCATCCTCATGCCCTGTCCAAATAGGTTGGTAGAGAGTAGAGTGCAGGAGGATGAATAAAAAAACCTTAGCTATTTCAAACACATCACATGCTTTAGATATATTCACATTCCCATGCTGCAGATATACTGGGGGGCTACGTGGTGCAACTTTGTTCTAAACAGGACGGGCACAGGGACCTGGGGGAAGGCAGTGTGTCATTATGGCCTACAAATAAGCCTGAACAGAAGGTGGGCATGGGTCCACATGCACCAGGTGGACACCACCAGAAGTGCACTTTGAAGATGACGTTTTCTTAATATATAAAAAAAACAAATATATAAATAAAGAGATGAGAAATGAAATTGGAGCTAGAGGGCATGAAGAGAAGTAGAAGTCCAAGTCACTAGCGTATCATTACACAAACACTACAGGACATTTTTCTGACAGATTATCGGTACCTCTGTTTGCCAGCTGGGAGATATGGAAAATGCTAGTCCAGAGTGTTTTGGTCATAGAGGAAAGACATGAAACACTTTCCGCTTAAGTGTTAAGTCAATATACTGTGAGAACTGAACTGTACTTCAGAAAATTGCCTTGTTAGTTGGAAAATATTAATTTTAGTGCACACACACTTTCTCTTTCACCTCATTCTCCTCCCATACATATCCACACACACAAACACACACTCTTTCTCTCTCACTCTCTTTCTCTCTCTCTCACACACACACACACACACACAAATACAACATCCTCACACATGCAAACTGTATGCATGGACCTCCCATGTTAAATGGGCAAGGCTACAGTCACTGCTGTCCATAAGGGTGCCTATGGTCTTTGGCCTGAGATCATGCTATGCTCATGTAGCCTTGCTGGAGATGCATGAATCTGGCATCAGTGGGGTCAGGGGTTGGCCCACCACAGAGAACACATATGCTGAAACTATCCATGCAGTGGCTGCACCTAACCACCCCAACATGAAAGCACTGCTCATGCTTATATGGGATTTCTGTAGGATATAATGGTATATCATATGATTATTCTGTCAGGGGATGTCAGGAATGTGATATGGTTCATGGCAGACTGCAGAGAAGAAGAAGAAGAAGAAGAAGGAGAGAGAGAGAGAGAGAGAGAGAGAGAGAGAGAGAGAGAGAGAGAAAGAAATTGTGTATTCGTGAGTGAAAGAGAGAGAGACACACACAAATACCCTTTACCACACACACACCCTAACTGTCCTTTGGTTAAAACGACAACCTATAACCATCCTTTTGTTAATATAACAGTCTGTACAATACTCAGATCACGAATCACTTTACCATTACCCAGTAATGATCGTTCATACGACATGCTGCCTGTATGAATGTCTCAAGTTCATGCAGAACTTTTACTTATATTCTGATTATTTAATTGTCATGTCCATGTCTTGTATCTGTATGTTCTATGTTCCAATAAAGCACTTTTGAATTAAACTGAACTGAGAAAGAGAGAGAGAGAGAGAGAGAGAGAGAGAGAGAGAGAAAGAGAAAGAGATTGGGTTGCCTCTCCATGTTCAGGATGGTTCAGGAATTCTGACACCTGTCAGATTTACGTTGAACCTGAGAGAGTGATGGAGGGTACTTTTGAGTGGCATGCTTGCACTCTTTCCTGACAAAGTTACTTGACCTTTTGACATTAAGTGTCCCAATTTCTGAATTCACTGCTAACTCCAGAGCCTCTGACAGAAATTTCAAAGTGATGACAGGTGGCTGAAGGAATGAAAAAAGAAAGAATCAGGTAAAATAGGGTAAAACACAGTGATTAATGAAGTATTTCGTGTGGATATACAGACAGATACTTTACTGATTTTAGATTTGAACATTTAGAGTCCATTGCTGCAAAAGCAATCCAAATCACCCTGGTGGTGAGGGTGTATGTGTGTGTCTGTGTCTGCTGGGGTGTGGGGGGTATATGCCAATATGCATGCATGTGCATGTCTGTGCACCTGTGAGTAGAGCTCTGTATTTACAGTTCATGCAAACATTTGCATGTATAGGTATGCATGCCTGTGAGGGCGACTGAGCATGTCTATCTGTGGGTTAGGGCTTCAGTATCATTCAGTAAGGGCCAGGTTATAACGCACTCCAGACTTAACTCACTGGGTTTTAAAAGAGAACCTGGACCAGCAGACTTTCAAGAAGGAGGTTCACCTTGATGTAATCACCCTGATAGTCATATTGCTGTCATTGCTTTTGAATTGAATTTAGTTTACGACCCATCCTGTCCCACTCTTCACCTCCTGAAAGTAGCAGTGGACACACTTTACAGATACATGTGTGTTTCTGCGTACAAACACACACACACCTAAACTGACCCTTTAACTGACAAACTGAAGTCAGGGCAGCTGCTTAAATAGATAGATAGATAGATACCATAATGATCCAAAAGGAAATTTAGCTATCCCGTAGCTTGCATGAAACATACACATATACATTAACCACACACACAGGACAAGGAAAAGAACACCAAGGGAATGGACATTAATGTTGAATATCTGTTCTACATTCAGTCACTGTGAGTTCACCCGTCGGGGGATAGTGCAAAAGGTAGGCAGATGTGACCATGTATGTATCAGTTTGCTGGGATGTGGCTTAAAATCAATCTGTATTTACAGGGATAGTGCAAAGTGGAGTTCAGATAATATAAACTGTGAGTCAGAACAGAAAAGTACTGATTGCTGTGCTGTCTGGACATAAAAGAATGAAACATGCAAATCTAGGCTTTAAAAACAGATGTGTGGCAAGGAGAGAGGCAGTCTCATGCCCTGTAATCATTTTTTCCTTGCCACTTCAGGGAAGAATTAAAAAGCTTAATGGTCCAGGGAACAAAGGATTTTCTCAGTTTGTCCGCTGAGCATGACAGTAACAGGTGTCTTCCACTGAACATGCTTTTCTGCCTGTATAATGTGCTGTGTAGTGGATGACACTCATTGTCCATTATTATTGACAGGAGTTTGCAGAGGGTCCTTTTCTGAACTACCAAGGCTATGGACTCCAGCTTTCATGCCAACCACAGAGCCAGCTTTTCTAACTAGTCTGTCTATACGTCCAGTGTCCCTCTTCTTGGCACTGCTGTCCCAGCATGCTACAGCATAGAAGAGAACACTGGCGATGACTGAAAGGTTGAGTAGAAGTTTACGGCAGATGTTAAAAGACCCTCAAGAATCTCAAGAGTCGACTGTGACATTTCTTATAAAGTGTGTCTGTGTGTCAACTGTGTCAATTTCCACACTGACCCCCTCAATGGAGACTGGCAGTGGAAGGGAGTTGGACTTCCGGTAATTCTCCACGGTCTCCTTGGTCTTGGAAGTGTTCAGCAGCAGATGAGTCACCCTGCACCACTTCACAATGTTCTTTACCAGGCTCCTGTACTCCCTCTCTTGTCCATCCCCGATGCATGCCACAATAGCAGTGTCATCAAAGAACTTCTGCATGTGGCATGACTCTGTGTTGTGGCTGAAGGAGAAATAGTTCCTTGTGAAGCACCTGTGCTACTGATCACAGCCTCAGAGACACAGTCCACAGTCCTCTGTCCAGAATCATCTCTGCTGAGTGTCATCCCTGCCTTCTTCCGGTGGACTCCTCTCACCCTCCTGAGTGGACTGCAACAATATGGGAGGGCCATGCCAGGACCGACTCTCCATCATAGAGGCCCTTCCTAGATGCCCATGCCAGGCCCGACTGCCGTTCCCTGAGGCTTTGTGACTGACCCCCCTCACAATGGCACTGTCAAATGGACCCTTATTGTTACCCCCATGACCCATCTCACTCCTTTGAGTTTAACACTATGTCTGGCCACTGCTACATTGTCCAGCCATAATTCCTGATAACCACCTACAGACTGACTACCTTGTAATGTAAAGTGGGATTATACTCTGGAACTATTATGAACCTTAGCTAAAACCATAGACAACTTGTAGTCTATCATGGTTACTACTGATTGTAATTTTCCTGCATGACCCCTGGCAGTTGCGTTAGCCCCTTGAGTCATGGATCTGCCCAAGGTTTCATCCTAGACTAACTAAACATGAGGGATTTTTTCCTTGCCCCTGTTGCTCTTGGGTGCTCCTTCTGTAAAGCGCCATGAGACAATACTATTGTAAAAGGCATTGTATTAATAAAACTGAATTGAATTGAACTGAATTGATGGCTGGAGTGAGTGAGGCCACTCTGTTTGCAGTAGCAGCCTGGGGGAGGGGTACGCTTGTGGCAGATTAGAGGTTGTTGGTTGGTGTGAGTGGGTGACTGTAAGAGGTAACAGCCTGGGAGGGGGAGTATCAGTGATAAAGGTAGATGGGGAGGGGAGTGTGTGGGGTGGTGGAACCCCAACTACTGGGGGAGGTGTGGAAGTGGTGCTAGGGCAGCCAGCTGCGTCAAAACATTTGTAAAAAAGACTAAGCTACTTTGCCCTCTCCACATTACCCTCCTCTACACTGCTGGCGTTTTTCAGCCTGCTATGGTTCTCATCCCATTCCAAACTTCTCTCATGTTGTTATACTGCAACTTTTTTCTCTATCTTTCTGCTGTACATTTCTTTCACCTCTCTCAGCCTTCAGACCTTGAGCTCCCTTCGTACGCGCCACAGCTCTCTCTGGTCACCGTCATTGAACTCCTTCTAGTTAAGGAGGTCCTTGACATCGCTGGTTATCCAGGGCTCGTTATTAGGAAGGCAGTGTACAGTTTTGTAAAGTTTAAATACACCTATAGCATTATTATTTGAGTTCACTCGCACACACACACACACACACACATACACACATACACACACACACATACACACACACACTCCACCCTTGCCCCCTCCCCTGGGCTGCTCTAGTGATTGAAGCCTGCAACTGTCCACACCTCACAAACAGCACCAGACGGCAGCTTGGCCACGTGAGCAACCACTCCATCACTGTCTCTCTCCACCGCTCTGTTTAGCAAGGAGACACAATCCCATGCTAGACAAGAACCATTAATGGCTGGACACCAGGGGTCAATTCTGCTTTACAATCCTTTGGCTCTCACGACCCCACAGCTGTGTCTGTTGGGTTTGACAGACGTACTTTTCAGAGGGAGCCTTTTTTTGAAATTGCTCAAGGGAAGAGAAGAAAAATACTACATTTTTACATGAATTATATGCAACTATTTATCAAAGAAAACAATGGCATTTGCCACATAGACCATTTGCACACATGCTCATAAAAGAGGGACACAGTCTTTTACGCACAAAGCAATTGTGTATTCTAGGACAATTATGTGCAATTAAGCCGCCCAAACAGTGAGCTGTAATGGTAACAATAAACAGTATTTAAACCTTAAGGATTCAGACAGGCAGCTGCAGAGGAGGGTTCAGTCATTATGACATGTCATTATGACTATGACATGAATGTGGACCGTATGTTAATACCTGTAGGATTCTTTGAGGCATGAGAGGTTTATAACTAGCCATGGCAAAGACATTCATATTTTCACTCATCCCCTGACAATGTATCCTCTGCTCTTTTCTTCTAGTTCTCTATAGTCTTCCTAGTCTTCATTGCTTCCTATCTTTGCAGCTCTCTCTCATATGGCTTTCTCTCTGCAAACCCTTGGGACTATGAAGGGGCTTTTGGGACTCAGACTGGCTTCAAAAGACAAAATTTTGAAGATTTTGATTTTGTTCTCCTGTCTCAACCTGATAAACCATAATGTCTACAACCCCATTAGGTTTTCAGTTAGAACAATGTTAGGATTAAAAAGGTTTTTTTTTGGACACAGTTATTATTTAATCATTCATTTATGCCTAAGTATTTACAGCAGTGAAATCCAGTGAAGTCCATGTGTTTACGAAGGATTTATACTAGACAGACAGCATCCTGTCTCATATAAATTTGTCTTTGAACTCATGTGAAACATTCTGGAGAGCACATCGTTTTGTAAAAGATGTTTTTGGTCAAACTAGCCTTTGAAGATCAAAACAGGACACCAACGCGGATGCTTCTAATTGCACCACAGTCTCCCTGCTGTTGTCTTTGGGGATACTTTTATTTTATTTTATTTGTGTTGCTTGCTTGTTTGCTATTGCATTGGCTGTTACAGGGCACCATGTTCAGACATTTTTAAAAACTTGCATCATTCTGTCCAACAAAAGGAATTTACATTCAGGAACTGATCTACATTCAGGAACTGATCTACATTCAGGAACTGATCTACATTCAGGAACTGATCTTTTTCAGCATTTTTCTGGCTCCCTTCAAGCTGCTCTCTGGGAAGGCTACGTTGTTACTGTGGCTATAATCAAGTGGAACAGCTGAAGTTTAAACATCAAGCATGACGCACATTGAAGGCTCTGGGTAAAGCAAGCAGGGCAAAACCTTGCAGAAATGTGTCTCTCCCAGATAGCCGAACCCTGTAATTTCACCGTGTTTCACAGTGACATGAGTAACAGACAGGACGCAATTCACTGCACTTATGGTCAGCTTTATTAGACTAGAAAGCCCAGCACATTCAGTTCATTTGTCTCCAGCAGTTTTATCGGTCTAATGTGCATGGGTGCTCCGCTTGTCATCAATAATGTGAAAGGAACTGGCTAAGCACCACAGGATCTTATCTCTGAAGTGGGAATAGTCAAATAAGCTATGCTCAGTCATACTGCATAGACAAAAAGCTCCCCTTAATTTTCTCTCTCTTCATTTCTTTGTTGTTTTCTGTTGTTGTTGTTTTTTTAAGACCACAATCAACAAACAGTAGAAATCCCTGGTGGTACCTACAGAACAACACCAGACTCTTTCTGAGACGTTATAATTATTCAATGTCTCTCCAAATCCCAAAAAGAATTCTTTCAATTAGGCTGAGAGGTACGAAACAGAAGCCTATAATCCACATTTGATCCTCTCTCGTTTACTTAGACAACACAGCCACTAGTATTCCTTATGTAATGTGTTTTTTAAGCAAGTGAGATCCATCAGCATTAGGCTCCAACCCATAATTAAATAGCTCACGTTAGAACATTGCGATGGAGGAAAATTGACTTTTTTTTTCTTTTTTAGAACTTGCTGTTAAACAAAGTTTAACACTAAACATTTAGTTTTAGAGTGTTAGTGAGCCGTGGCATGGTCAGTACTGAATAAAGATATGGTTGAGAAAATTTGTTTTTCTGTTTTAATAGCACAGCAAATAGAAGAAGTCAGATTTATGGAAAAGTGTGGCCATTTAAAGATGAATAATTTAGAAATAATTTGCAAGAGTATACATTTCTTTTTTTTGAAGTTATGCAATATTTTACATTTGGCAAAAAATTCAATGGACAGTAATAGAGAAATTGCGTCAGTTTAGTCACTTCCATAATTTTCATTATGTTTTGAGTGCAAACTCTGCAGTCCTGCCATATGTCTTCAAAGGCCACGCTGTAGACAGACTGTTCCAAGAACGAGAGGGAGAGAGAGGAACAGGAGTGAAATGAAGAGAGAGAGGACAGAAGAGGGAAAGCAGAAGAGGGGGAGAGAGGAACAGAGAGGAAAGGTAGAATGAAGGGGGGGGGCTGAGAGAGTGTGGAAGAGAACTGGGCTATTGGGCGGCAGCTTCACATGTCCCAGTGTCAGCTGGGTGCCCCACGTGGCAGGCAGGTTTCCGCACCCCAGCCGAGTCCCCGCACTGCACAGAGTCACGCGTCAGCAGCCCCACACTCCACTTTAGGAGAGGTGATCCGTCATGCCGTCACACACGCGCACACACACACACACACACACACACACACACACACACACACACACACACACACACACATACTTATATACATACACTCAGATAAAAAAACACACATATACACACGCACACACACATACACGTTCACACATCTAAATGACACTCATTCACACTAACACATAGATACTCTCTCTCCACACACACACACACTGTACCATTACACCACCCCACCCAGCCACTAATGAGCCTGTGAGAGCAGGATGGGCCGGGTGTGGGTGTGGGTGTGGGTGTGGGTGTGGGTGTGGGTTTGGGTGGAGGAAGAGAGGGAGGAGAGCGGACAGATGGAGGTGAGTAGGGGGGCACCAGGGATGGGCAGTGTCCCAGCACAGCACGTCCAGGAAACTCAATCAGACTCCCAGCAGACGTGCTGGGCACTACCGCACGCCGATTCCACACCTTTCTCATGGCTCTCCAATGCACACACACATACATTCATACACACCTATGCATACATATACATACATACATACACATTCAAACACAAACTCAAGCACTCACACTGGACTCTCTTACTCTCTGTCTCTTACACATGCCAGCATTTGTACACATACAAACACACACACCTCTTGCATGCAGATCCTTGCATGTGCATTCACAATACTTGTCTATGTCTTTTCATAGCCTACACTATCTTACTTACATGACTTGCAATCTTCTTGTCTATCTCACTCCCACTCTTTATCTGTCTCCTTCCCGCTCTCTCTCTCTCTCTCTCTCTCTCCCTCTCTCATTAACCCTCACACACATCCTCCACAGATCACAAACCGCCGCGGCAGCGAAGGGGATCATCCGTCACCCTGCAACACACTAAACCCTGATCAGGGCATTAATTATCTCATTCAGTCGCTATCTGAAGCTGACATTTATATGCGCTGGCACAGAGAGACATGACTTATTACACTGGAGCAAAATCTCTAAATAAATATTTTCACCTCCTCAGGCCTGTGTTGGCGCAGCAGGAGACACACTGGGCGAGAGGGAGTGGCACAAGGCAAGACTGGCGTAAATCACTGCTAGAGCCAACGTCACATTACACTATAAAGTAATCCCCCCTTACCTACACACACACACACACACACACACACACACACACACACACCACAGACACATGCATACACACCCATATTTATGTAATATATTTTACTATATGGAACACAATGCTGATTATAGCCTACAATTTACTTTACGGCCATCTCAATATGCACCATATCATCTGTGAAATTGTAATTCCCCAAAAAGATTTTATGTAAAGAGCTCTCTCTCTGCCTCTCTGACATATGCACATATATGCACTCAAATGCACCTACAAAAACACCCACTTACACACACACAATCTAAATCCAATCTAACCCTTGATACTGTATTGCGTTTGCTATTTGTGATTCCTGTGAATACAAGAGTACGCGTCTTCTGTTACCAACACATGACAAGCTCAAAGCCTTCCATCCCCACCCCACCCCACCCCTCACCCCACACAACCATGAGGAGCGCCATGCCCTGAGTCTCCCCATAGCAATCAGTAACAAGAGGCATGTCTGTGTGTGTGTGGGATGTGTTCCTAGCGGACGGCGAGAGTGTGACTCCCCACGAGACTCACAAGATAAGAATAGTGGCCCCAGCTCGTGTGTGGAAGAAAGACACCCAGTGTGGAGATGTTAGAGGAGGGAGAAAAGGAGAGGAGCTGGAGGCGGGTGGGGTTGAGGTTGGTTGGTTGCATCCAGACTGATAGCAGGTGAGAAAGAGCCTTTTGTGCTCGGCGATACACAGATAAGGAGGAATGTGGGAAGTAGTGTGCAGATGGGAGAAAAGCTACAAATCTGTGTGTCTGATGTGGGATCCGCCGGCCCTGAACCATGAATATTTATGCTTCTTTAACAGACACACACACACATCCTCAAATCATAACTGCAACATAACCAATATGATATGCACATCACACACACACATAAACACACACAGAGACATACAGAGACATCCAAATCATAATGTAAATAAGTACACACACATACACACACCTTAGGCTAGGGACCAAAGGCCTGGCTGTAAACTTGCATTGTCCCAGGAGAGTGAATTATCTTCTCTCCTTAACACAGCTACAGTTACTGCAGATGAGTTCACATGGCTGTGCCACAATCAGTTCCAATACATATGGTAGATGACCTAACAGGGCCATTTAATTCAATGAAAGCTATTTCGACCCTCTCAAATCTCTTCAATTTTTGTAGTTATCTTTGTGGTAAATCTGTCACAGGTGATGAACCAATGAGGGAACTGCATTCCAATCTTATTGATGTTTACACAAGATATCTGCACACTGGATTGTGCACACAAAGATGAGGCGATTCAAAGAAATGCACACAGTCATACACAAGTACAAACAAGCACAGGAGGGCATGAATACACACACTGTGCCTATATAAACATGCTCATGTACAGTATATGCACATGGACACAAGCAGAAATAAGCCTGCTCACAGACGTTGACATGCAATTGCACATATGCAATTGGACATATGCATGCACACACACACACACACACACATCATGGAGCTGGGGATAGGGTGGTGTTAGAGGCCCATCCATGCGTGTAGAAAACTAATGTAAAATAGAGTATGTAAGGCAGTGGGCAGATGAACCAGTCGAGAGCCATCAGGCACCTACTAATTGTCGTTTGCTGATTTTATTAAATAGCTCAGGTCTGTGCATATCCACAATAATAGCTAACACTGCATTATTGTACCTCAGTCTAATACCAAGAAGCACCAGCAACCTATTGTGTCTGATGCTCTCAGCCAACCAGCAGAAATCCAGCATAAAGCAAACAGTGCCAGCAACGCCCACAACTTAGGCTGGCAGTCATGGAGGCAGGTAAAGGCTGGCATATGCCTTGCCAAAACAAGCATCAGCCTTATTACACTCAAAACCTTTTACCTTTCTGCACACATTCCAACCGGTTGTGTATTTCACCTCCTCCTCCTTCCCCTCCTCCCCCACATTGCTGCCATAGCTCCATTAATAAGAAAGAGGAGACCTTGGACAGTGTAAGGACCCCAACCAAACAGTGGTGCGTTTACAGCTTCTCAACCCAAGGTGGGCACAGATCAAATCTGCCCCCCAGATTACAGCATATGCATGTCTGGTAGACTATGCCTAACACCCACGTTGATGTTGTGGCCACTGCATTTGTTGTTGCCACGTCTGTTGCATGAGCTTGCCTGGATCACACTCCATCAGTTTAGTCGCTCCCTTCTGGTTGCTCTCCTCATGGTTCTGTCAGCTCTGAGAGTCAGTGGCTCTTATTCGCATAACAGCACAACAGAAAACTGCACATTTCTATTCATTCCCATGCAAAGCTGGTTATTTATCAGTCTGAACGCGAGTGAAAATGAGTGGCCTCTACACCCCAAATCCACATTAAGTCTGAACATCGCCTAAACATCGCATGATTTTGAGTCAGGGGTTTGCAGTACTGCTGTCAGAGAATTATGAAGTTATGAGTTACAGTAATGAGATATAGTAGCAGCCTTTATTGGACAAAACCACTCCTGTGCACTTACGGCATTTCCTAAACATAGACTGTTATCACCGCTATGATAGTCCATCTCATGTAGTCAGGATTGCATTATGAATCATATCAATAAATAGTATTTCTTTAAAGAGTAACAGAGCGTGCATGAGTCATGAATATCCCTAGGAACACCTATGTGCTGTGCAATTCTGTAATGAAAGCACTTGGCACTGTATAGCTATCAGTAATTCAGGAAGCAAGTTTTATGTCTCCCACTTACCTTCACAGCAGTAACGCTGGGTTAAAGGTCAGACGTATTATGCACCTTCATGTTCTAGGGGCAAGGCTTCTGAATTTAGAATATATTTGGGTGTGATATTTCAGTTCCACTCATTTTCCAGGATTTCACAATGTTGCAACCACAACCATTAACACAAATTCAGCCAATCCCTGCAAATTCATCACGGCCTTGCAATTTTGACCAATCACCACAACTTTTCTGCAACTTTCTGACTGGTTTCTTGAGATCTATCACCAACCACAGCAATCTCTGGGGCAGTCCCTGGAGCCTAGCCTGGAATCTAGGGACTGGTTTTTCAGCTTCCACATTTACCAACACCAGTTCTTCCTTCCTCTGAAATTGGAGCAAAACAGCTTGATACATCACATGTGAGACCTGTCATAAGATAAACCCTGCACTCAAACTTGCACTGGTTTCTACGGGTGTCTGATAAATGAGGGCATGTGGGTATGTTTTAAAATGGCCGCTTACAAAGCCAGCTTAAAGCAATGAGTGCTCGGCTTGACTCAGTGGATGTTGGCACTGTGTAGAAGTCAAGCTTGTAGGGCTTTAGGCCAGGGTTACATGTCTGTGTGCTCCTGCATGACACACCCAATAAAGCTGCAAACAAACCTACAAGTCTGGTGCCCATTTACAATCAGCCAGTCCCTTTTCATTTGAGCCTTCAGTTTGTTGCAGGTCCTTTAGTGGGACCACATGTTAAGGGTTGTCATTAGTCACACACACACACACACACACACACACACACACACACACAACCATATGTGAAAAGAAATAAAAGAGTGCAAAGGACATGAGTGAAGACAGTACAAAAACATTTAGTACATATAGTATAGTACACACACACACACATACACACAAGCACCTACTTTTCAAATACCTACATGAAATATGCCATGCGGAAACCTCTGGCACGTGTCTCAACCTTTCACCCAGTCTCCTCTCATCACAAGCCAGGCACGGTCTTGTACCACAGTCTCTGTTTCCTACGGCTGCCATGTCCCAGCAAGTCCCAGAAGCCCTGTGCGGGCCCAACACCTCTGAGCTCCACGTGTTGTTGCACAACATGAGCTCTGCGCCATGACTCCCCTCCACACAGCAGAGTTATTCTTTAACAGCAGAGACTGCAACTGAGGGATGTTTATTGACAACTTCATTACCATAAACACTTCAAAGCACACACACATGAACATTTTCATATTTACTCAAGCAAAACAAAGTGTAGATGTTCTGCACAGTGGTATGTCCATCTCTCATCCCTTCATAGTCTCTCCAAATAAAATAAATCCCATCTTAGTTTTTCACTCTCTGAATGTCTTACATGCTTTGCTGTTAGCTGAATGACCACTGAAGATGTTTGTGTTGGTGTGTGTGTTATCACTCATTGTGTATAAATTGTATGAACCCCTGTAGAACCCAGATTGTGTGTCAGTTTCACTTTATCACAAATCCTTAATTCCTCCTCTCCCTGGAACCCCAAAGACATTCAGGTAGATTGATTGGCCCCGCCTCCTTGTGCCAGCACTGAATTTATGTTAGAAGCCCAAAATTGACGGCCTCTATTTCAGTCAGATGTCGGATATATATCTCAAGGCATAACTCCCATAATGTGTGCTGCACAGCTATGTGTTCTCAGGTCTGTTGATATATAGTGCACTTAATGGAAGGTGAGTGATGTAGAAGGAGTCATTTAGGAGTTAAAAGGTGAGACTTTGTTCAGCTTAACACTAGCTTCTACTGATGGGTTTTAGCTTCTCTGCCATCATTAATCTCTCTCTCTAGCTCTCTCTCACACACACACACACACTCAACACACACAAAAACCTAAGCAGGTCTCAACATATAAGTTGTCCAGAGAGCTGTCATTTTGTACCTCCAGACATGAAATTTCAGTCACCCATCCAAACACTCACACACACACCCACACACACACAAGCAAACACATTGTTCATGGTTAACACCATCATAATTGCGGTAAACAGCCATTATGTTGTTACAGAATTGCCTCTGCGTGAAATCCCATCAGGAATGCACATCTCTGTTTACTCTGTCAGCTCTGTCCATCACTAAAGTAATGATATGTATCAGGCAGGAAAAGAGCTCTTCAGTGCATCTGCACTATATAGCCATATGTGATTGTTCCAACCACAATGAAGACCAATATATATGCAAGTCATTATTTACATTAATTACATACTGACACAGACCGATGTAGCATGATGCTAGCTGACAAATGTGTGGATGGTTTGCTGTAGACAATGCCATTATTGGTCATGCCAACAGTGAGCACATTGAAAAAAAAGGCACTGAGCTGCAGGAAATGTGGGATATTATACAAAAGTGGTTATTTTGACATGGGAAAACTGTCTCAAGCTTATGTGTGTTGTTTTTTTTTTTCCACAGTGAAATATTATCCTATCAAAACCATAGACCTGAAGCCGTCACATGAAACAGACAACTTCTGGTAGCATATATTGAGGCGGGATGAAATATGGGCAGGCATAAAAGATGTCACTATCATGCCTCAGAAGCACTGAATGCGGGTATTCATCTTTTCTACACACTCTTTTTTTCCTGCCGATAATAACCTGGAGGTGTAACCATCTCATGGTCAAACTGACTCTTTTTGCTGTTTTTTTTTTTTCAAAAGACCTCATTCCCCCCGCAGCACTTGAGTTGCAACACAGTACACGTATTTGGGCCACCTCTGAACAATTCAACACTTCTAAGATACTGAATTACACTGATACGTCAGTGCAGACCCTGAACAGTGTTCACAGAGGTGCATGATGAGGCAGCTACAGTGTTCATAGTTAAACCATAACAATGAAGTTTTTACAGCACCCAGGTGCGCTCTTGAAAATACTGATTTGATAACATATGTTCTAAACTCTTCAATAGGCCCATTTCACAGCGGCCATTTTTCCAAGAAGTCACAGGGTAAGCACAGGTGTTGTTAAGGACATCCAAGATCTGATTCCGCGTCAGTGAATCAGAATCTATTGGCTGGAATGGAAATAATGGTGAGGTAGAGGTGAAGGAAACCCCTTGGAAACGCTGAGTCATTATTTCCATCAAACTGGTCACCTCGGAAGCCTTTATCCCGCTTATCTCCTGTTTGTATTTAAGATACAATTTTATCTATAACTTTCTGTATATTTAGGAATCATGTGCATGAACTGCAGAAAATAACCTATTATAGCTACCGTTAAGGGGGAAAAATACAGCGTGAAATACTTGACTACGGTTGTTATGGTTACCATTCATAGGTGCATTGATATGATTCAAAATTTTTTGATCTACTTCAAAGGTAGGCAGTTATACAAAGTTAATTCCCACCTCATCAGCTAATGAGAAAAGAGAATCCCATTGTTAAATGAGATAAACACCTCTAATTGGTAAACACACACCACTGCACTCTCTGCATCATTATGTTCATAAGATAGAACACCAAAGATGACACAAACAAATATGAGCATGTACAATGAGATCACTCATGATACACTACTTTGGTTCAGTGGATACAATTCCATCTGCACTCCATCAAAAATGATCCTTAAAGGGGACATATAATGGAAAAACATTTTAACTACTGGCTTTGTTGAATTAGAACAGGTTGGGCATTGCCACAGAGCTGTCATGAACGTCAAACATGGTTGTGCTCTCCTTCAATTTTTAAAATTGGAATTAGCCACTAGAAAATGGTTGTATTTGAACAAAGTGTGATGTCACAGTAGAGATATCAACCATACTTTGCCTCTGGTTGATCTGGCATCTGAGCTTATTTATGTCAAAGCTATCAAACCTGACTATTCCATTTAAACATCAGAGAACAAGGTATATTATTCCATTTGTGCATTGTATGTCACCTTTGAGGGTGTATTTGGAGGCCTGCCCAAGCTATTAACAGAAAGCTGAATCCAATATATTGTGAAGGTGAGCTAATTCCTGAAGGCCCACAATGCTTTTGTGATGCTATCGTGATGTCCAGTTCTTACTCACATTAGGGAATCCAGCGTTTTCATTAACTTGTTAATGCCCTCATGATTTAACTCTGAAGAGCACACAAACAAATATGAATGTAAAATGAAATAGGTCACTCATGTTACAGCTACTTCTCCCAATACACTACTTTGGTTCAGTGGGTACGGTTGCCCGCTACACAAAAAAATTATCCTAGAGGGTGCATTTGGAGGCTTCTAGTAAGTCATTAGCTGACAGCTCAACCCAATATATTCAGAGGGTGGGCTGGAAGTTGGAAAATTCACTCATAACAGTTCCTGAAGGCCTGGAATGCTAGCTATTGGTCAGTTTGGTCAGCTTGATGGACAGCTCCAACTCTCAAATTAGAGCCCCAGAGTTTCCACTCTTGTTACTTTGCTATTAGACTCTATATGTTACACATGGGTATATGAGCCTATAGCCTTATAGCCAATAGCCTCACTTCATTTTTTAGGGTTTGACTCAAACGCATATGTATAAAAAATGCTGGCTCAAAGCTTGTTCTGAGTTGGAGCTTTGACCCTTATTAAGTAAAGTATAATTTATAAGGATACAAGCCTGCTGTGAGGATAATATTAAACTACATTTTATATGGACTCATTAGATGCAACATAAAGCTTTTGATGTCAGTAGCCTAGTGCAAAATTTAAAGGAACTGAGGAAAAAGGAGTAGTTCTCAGTATTTTTAAGCCTCAACCCTGTTTCACCCCAAAGGTAACATGACCTTTTTAAAAAAAAAAAAAAAAAAAAAAAGGTTCAACTTCAAAAAAGGTTGAGTGACACAGTGCAATTTTAAGAGCAGCTACAGTGTCAAGGTTTATCTTCTTTCCTCAAAAAGGCTACACTGATGGCTTCAGGGGACATTGGGACGGGGATGATTCTGCTCTCATATTCAAGTCAGAGCTTGGTAGGGGCACAACACTGAGCAGAGCCCAGAAGTCTCTGTTCTCTAGTTTGCATGACTGAGAACTTGACTCTGTGATTAACATCTTGATATGCCACCATTGCTGCTTCAAGCTCAGCACAGCAATCAATATTCTCCCTGTGCTTTCAAAGGCCAAATTACTCAGCGACTATTGAGTAGTGTCATCAGACAAATAACCAACTACGGTCAATAGCTTGTGTCAACATCATTTTAAGTGTACAGTGTATTAGATAACATGTCACCAGTTACTGTTAAAATGGAAGTTAAATGTTACTTGTATACTGGGCATATTAAGTTAAAACTATCAAATGGCTGCATATAAGCATTTCTTATATGCTATGCTGCATCATGTTGGAGATGTTTTTGGGTTGGACTGGTTGTTTTATTTAAAGCAGTTGAGCTCGCCATATTAATTTTCCTGCATATTTCAGATCTAAGTACGATTACATAAAATGTTTGCATCTAACAGTCTAACCAATTGACACAAACAGTTGTTGTGTTTGTTTGTGTGCAGCCACAGAACAGATGGCACATGCAAAGCTATTACTATGCACCTGATGCGCTGATTCCTGTGATGCAACAATCAAAATATTGGTTATTATTGAGAGCAAAATGTCATGTTCAACAATTGGGGATTCAGCAGCAATTTGCAAGACTGTCTGTGTAGCACACCAGTGAGTGGTGCTGTCTGTCTGTCAGGCTCAAGTGCAGAGCTATGGGACTGAGGAGTGTGTTTAATATGCCCCTAGCCTTGTCTGTTTGAGCAACACACATTTGGCAGGACATTCAACCAACACAGCACAGCGTGCCAAGAGAAATAGATGACTCTCAGTCCCACTACTGAAACATCCCCACCACATACATATACACACACATACACAAGACACACACACTCAGGGCCGAGCATAGGCTGCAACCAGCCTTGCTCATGCAAACTTAACTGTGCAGTGCATGAGTTTTGTGTGGAATCCATTGCTCTACTTACTGTGGTTGAGGAGTCTTTGATTTTGGCAATTAATGCAGGTCTATGTGGAGCCTTTTTGTGATATTGACCAATGTGTGGGAATGCAGATTGCTGTTCAGAGTGTAACTGGTGTTGTTGATTACTTTCCAACACAATGCCACACACTTCCCAGTTTTGCTCACATCCCCTGTGGCTGACATGACATTTTAGGAAATCAATCCTATCCCATCTCCACGGTCCGGCACCATCTGTCTGTGTGTGTGTGTGTGTACACGTGACAGAGTTCAATCAACACGGCAGTCCTTCCTGTACCAGTTATATTCCTCATTCCTCAAAATTGACTGACTGAATAAAAAATAAATAATAAATAGTATGTTAAGTGTTGAGAGAAAGAGAGAGCGTTTGCGTGTGTGTGTATATTTGGGGGGGGGGGGGGGGGGAGTGGGGGGAGTGTTGTAGTGAAAGACTGACAGGCAGAGGCTTAGGCTATCATTGTTTCAGTGTTCATAAGCCTTGTTGCTTGGTAGAAAAAACTGTTCTTATGGTCCAGGCCTTAAGACTACAATATTGCTTGCAAGATGGTAGCAGCTGAAACAGTCCATGGCTAGGATGGTTGGGGTCCTTATTGATTCTTTTGGGCTTCTTGATGCATCACCTCTTATACAAGTCCTAGATGGAAGGCAGATCACATCCACAGATGTGACGTGGTATCCCATCAGGCCCTGCGGTTTTGTGGATGTTGACATGCCTGAGGTTTCCCTCACATCAGCCACTGTGACAGCCACTGGATCAGCTGAGAGGTTAGTGATGGAGGGGGTCCTTTCTGGAGGGTCATTGTAACCTCAAAGCAGGTATAGAGACATGGACCTCACATTTCTTGATCTTCTGCATATGCAGTAAATGGAAGTTACACGTGAAATAGATGGGCTGTTGGCTTAATGGCATCAAACATTTTCAGTTTCAGCAGATACGCAGACTAAGAGCAATTAATGCCTGGAGATACAGCTAAATGGATGGACCTAAGGTGGGCAGAGAAGGGAATAATTTCTGCATTGTGCTACCTTAAATGTATATCCCATCTTTCCAATGACAGAAAATAACTACTATGTGTAACGGATGTCTGCTAGTCTATCTGCGCATGTCTAACAGATGCCAGCTAGCCTATGTGTACATGTAGAATGTTAATAAACCTCCCTTCTAACACTTCAAGAGCCTCCTAGTCAGTTGACTGGGGGCCTGGGCTTTTCGGTCGACTAGCTAAGGCATTCGCCTCCCAATCTAAGATTACTGTTGCATGTTCGAGCTATGGGCTTGACTGTGCTGGATGACCTCTGTTACATATTTCAGACTAGGGAGCTTTGTTTAGATCAGGGGTGCCCAACCAGTAAATCACGAATGACCAGTCGATCGCTACGGCAGTGCAGGGCAGGTAGATAGCCATGGCAGTGCGGGGCAAAACTTAAAAAAAAAAAAATGCTCTGAAGACGTTTCATTTCTCCTCACGGCTCAGCCAAATGAAGCCAGGTCAGTCACTTGTCATCTTACATGACCCTCTGTAGCTGCTGTGAAAGCCAGAGATCCGTCACCGTCCCAGGGACACTGTGCTTCTGATTACCTGACTGAGCTGAGCTGGACTCCGCATGAATGACCTCCACGTTGTTCCAAGGCAAGGAAATGGACTGGAGTACATGTTGCATTCTAGAGTAGGACTTCCATGTGAGGAGTGTGTGTGTGTGTGTGTGTGTGTGTGTGTGTGTGTGTGTGTGTGAAAGTATAAGTATATTACATGTATGTCTGTGTGACAAGCAGAGTCTTGTGGAGTGTCTGTTCTTGCTTTTATTATTACCACAAGTAACAGATCTGCTTGCTGCTGTTTTAAAAAGGACAGCATCTTAGGATCACCTCTGATGTGTTGAGTAATCTAATAATGGAAAATCAGACTTTCAAATCATTTTAAAAAACTGAAAATTTGATCACAGATTTTATTTTTCAGAAGTCATCTTAAATAAGATGTTTAGTTCATATTTGTGCACTGGAGTGGAGTGTATGCAATCCCATCCATCAAGAAGCCTAGCCCTAACCTTGCTTTCCGATAATGGCCTGTTTCATGCTGTAAACAATACTCACTTACCCAGCCTATGTGTATGACATGGTACGTAGCTAATTACAGTAATCTAAACAAATAACAACACAAAGCAAGAGGCAAATAAGAACAGCCACCATAACATGGAGCAACAGTGCTCAGGGTCAGAGCAGTTTGGAGCCCCCTAGATACACAATAATAAATCTTTAGCTCCATCTAGCGGTCATAAGCTACTTCATGCAACTCTCAGGTTGCCCTCAAGTGTTGATTTGAAAAGGTTTACGACATAAAGTAACGTACGTTGAGCCTTGCATATGCGTGCTTGCCTCGAGCCAATCACCTTGGACGAGCATTTCAATAAAACAAAACCGTGCAACTTGGTGAGTGACCTACAGGGGTAACCCAGAAGCGAATTTGATGCCACTGCTTGTGAATCTAATAAAGGACAACGCCAAATGCAAGCAGACATAACCCAGACTGCTTTTGTTTTAACAGATAATTAAATAGGAAGTTTTTTTCGGAACAACTGGCGTTGCTTTGCCAAACACATCTGTGGTCCTCCTTCCTTTAGAGGTCTCCCATGCGCACATTCAATCAGAAAAGCGGAAGGGGCGCGGCGGCGGCACCAAGCACTCAAATGCATAAGTTGTACTATCAGTTTGATCAGTCGCGTTTTAGTAGTGGTAATTACCTCTCCTGTTGACATTCGTCTAGTCGTTTTAAGAGGCTCCCGGCTGTTAGCCAGTATCGTTTACATACCGCATTGCTACGAATATTAGCCATGAGAGACCACCTGAGCATATTGTTTTCATTGTGCATCGCAAGCCTTGTAATCCAGTGCTCATGCACCTTACGTTCTAGACAACGTCCGAAACTAAAAGGGGTGAGTGAGATCAGTGACTCAGTTTATATCCTTGGGAATGTTTTGTTTATATAATGCAATTACAGTGTTTAAGATAACTAATAGGGCCTGTTTGACAGCTCATGGGCTTTGCGTGGAAAAACTGTGGAGCACCTGACGATCCAGCTGTCATGAAGACACTGTCTATATCGCCAGACCCAATCTCTGTGCCAGGAAGTCTGACAGCAAGCGCGATGGGAACAACTTCAGTTGCCCTCACCTCTCCTCTGTCTGTGAGTAGACGTTCAGTTAGTGTTTGGGGACCATTCAAAATAATGCAGAAAGCTAAGGCTTTGATTTACTGTTACTCTGTAGGCCTAGCTAGGTGTCTGTGTCTGTGCTGTTGTGGACTCCATATTGTTTTGTAAGCTATGTAAGCCAAAGCAAAGATGGCTCTGGGCTGTGTGGTTGATGATTGTGGATTTCTGACAGTATTTGCTTGACATGTAGTAACCTGCCCAAATCAGAAGGCAGTTGCACCTCAAGATTGTCTTACTTTAGGCATGCGTCATGTTTGGCTCAGATGACCAGCAAATTTTTTCATTGTTGCTGTCATGACATGCCAGCCAGCCAGGCCAGGCATATGCTTACAAGCTCAGCCTTTCTATTTTGCTTAAATAGCCTACAAAAAGTCTTTTGATCACAAAACAGATTGCAGTTGTTCAATGGCAGTGAGCTTTATGGAGAATGGAACAACTGACCCACTGATGTTTATGACATACAAATTAGGCCTTGTACAATAGATAATGGAATGGTTGTAGGCTTTATCCTGTGATTACTCACAAGACCATTCATAAGCCCACATGAGGAAAATACTTCCTTAACTTTAGACCCACATTAAACTAGAATACTGCTGTAAAATATATCTTACCATAATCGCAAGTGTTATCAGACATTGACCGTAATCTTTGTTTTGGTCCAGGTGAATGTGACCTTGGAGAAGGAAGTGGCTGGTTTCTGGGTCAAAATTCCATGTGTGGAGGAGATTGGGAGTTGCCACTACCCGGATGGCTGTGACCTGCTGAATCAGCTGATCCCTCCTGGACAAGACTGCCCAGAGCCTTTGCACACTTATGGCCTACCCTGTCATTGTCCCTTCAAAGCTGTGAGAGGCACATTTTGGTGTTTTGTTCTTGTCATTCCTTTCTGGCCATCTGCAATGGGTATTTCTAAGAGTAGATAAAGTAGAAGAAAGACCTAGATAAGTATTTGCTGAGAAAACCAAGCCTATTTGAACATTAGCATATCTTCTATTGATTTTGTGCACAATGTATATGAACAAGTCTTGATAACAAAAGGGCTGTGTATGTACTGTATGAAACATTCTGGCCATTTTAAGGGCCAGTGTTAGTAATGGTACTAAATATTTCCATAGTGATATTACTGGTATGCTGAGTTTGACTGAAAGAATAGTTTTTCCCCAATAGTTTTCTCAAACATCTTTGTTCTCTCTGTGCCTCATATCAATGACCTATAGTGTTATAATAACCTATTTCCCCATCTATGGTAGCTTAGTGTTTGCACTGAATGCGGAGAGCTCTGAAAGGGATGTGAAACTGATGATCATATGAGCACACAGAGGCCATTGTACATGAGATGTGACTGAACATAGACCTGTCCCTTATTGCAAGGCTTTGTGGTTCAAAGCCCATTTCCTCTATTGCCTCGTGATATTCTTTCAACATATCATTCTCTTTACTTGTCACTTCTAGCGTGTGTGTGTGCATGTGTTTGAAAATGTGTAAACTGTGAGGCATACTGTGAATCTGCAAAGCACTTAGGAGAGATGTGCTATACCAATGCAGACCATTTATCATTTACACTGGTTTCCCCTCATTTCTTCCTCCTGTTTTTTTTTTTTTTGTTGTTTGTTTGTTTTTAAAGGGGGACTACACTCTGCCGGAGTCAGAGTTCAACTTGCCAGACATTGATCTGCCCTTCTGGCTCACCAATGGCAACTACAGAGCCCAAGGAATTCTGGGAGCAAATGGGAAGGAGTTGGGATGCCTTAAAGTGAGCCTGTCCATCCATTCCTCATGAACCCACAGGTCCTATGTGCTGGACCAGCAGTGCCATCTGCACAGGGGACCATCGCTTGTCTGCACTATTTAAGGCAGCCATTTCCTCTGCAGGTGTATGGACATTTGAAGAGGTCTGATAAGGGAGTCTGGCATCTATTCCATTTCAATTCCTACATGCCCTTTAAGTTTTTTTCAATGAACCTTTTTATTTTCTGAGAATTCAAGATAAAAGAACAACAAACAAACAAAACAAAAAACAATGAGCTTGTCATCTGCTGTTGATTATCAGAAGAGCTGTCATTTCATCTAACCAACTTAGTATATATTTGTGTATGATTTTAAAGGGGAACTCCGGTACGTTTTAGCCTAAATATTGTTGTTAGTGGGCTTCACACACTTTATTCGGTGCAAAAGAGAAGAAAATCTGTTCAGAAATGAGCGAGCCCTCTAATATCATAAGCACTATAAAACTTTGCAAACTTGACATATTTGGATAGGATCACTATGCTTTGTAGTGCTTGTGGTATTAGCAGACTAGCTCACTCATTTCTGAATGACTTTTTCATCTTATTTGTACCAAATAAAAGTGTGTGAAGCCTGTGTGAAGAGACTGAAACATGCCAGAGCTCCCCTTTAACAGGGTGATGGGGTAGGACAGAGCTGTCAAGACTGGTCTCTCATATTATTTAAACATAGTCTCAGACAAAGCAACTATTTAAAAGAAATTAGTTGAAAAGGGGGGTTTTAATCTAGGACTAGTCTTAATCCTTGTACAGAAACTGGCTATCTTCTGTCTCTGTATCATGAGAGATAGTGGCCACATGAGGCCATCACTGAGTCACATAAAAGGCAACGTATACTGCAATTACATTTGTCTATGTCTTCCAGAAAACTGCCAGAAAACTTACTGCAGTGTTTTTTATTGCTTTGTTTGATAAACAGTTTGATTCATTTCAGTTCATTTGCCATGTAAGTGTTGCTGAATAGGCCTACATTGTATTTGCCAATATCCACAGGTTTAGTGCCTACAAGAGCTCCTCAGGGATAAGGAGTTTTTATTCCAATTTAAAATCAGTTTTTATCACTCTCCTAAAGGGGTGTTGATCATGTGGAAAGACAAATTAAGGTGTAAATGGTTTTGAATATGATTTAAATGTATTTTACTGAATTATATTTTCTCACGTGATTCTAACGCACAACATAGAGTATTTCACATCATAGTTGTTTCTGAGTGCTTGTTAGCACAGTGTCGGCAGTTTTTTTTTCTGTTCTTGGTGCCCTATGATTGCATGGTATGCTCAATGCTAGTCTTTCGTGTCTACAGAGAAAACACATGCTATGCTGTGTCTGTTTAATAAAACACTTTTTGAGGAAAAGGGAAACCGCTCAGACTACATATGTTGAAACAGTTACTATTTATGTGTACTGCAACACCGAGGAAGTTTTGCCATGACTTTTACTCTCGGGGTCTTTACAGCACGTAATAGTTTTAACCACTGATTTCACGAACTACAGGTGTCCTACCCGAGCTAGCAAAGTTGCTTAGCGCTGTTCTAGGCGCTAGAGGTCACAAAGCATTCAGCAAAAGAGCAGCACATTCCTGTTATGAGTTGATGCAAAATAATTTTGGAAATGTTATTGTAAGGTACAAAAAAGTATTTGTGTTGCAATGCAGAATATACTGTATGATTCAGCAACCGGTTTCCATGGGTCAAATGGATACTGATTGCCTTTAAGTTTGCAAGGGCTCA
This sequence comes from Tenualosa ilisha, assembly GCA_015244755.2. Taxonomy (NCBI): domain Eukaryota; kingdom Metazoa; phylum Chordata; class Actinopteri; order Clupeiformes; family Clupeidae; genus Tenualosa; species Tenualosa ilisha. The sequence goes on along the minus strand of PYXC01002508.1, from coordinate 179,546 downwards.
GAAGGGCAAGGGCGTTTGAGTTGATTTGACTTTTTTTTTGGTCATTGGCATGATTAGTCGGTTAAAGAAAAATATTAAATTATTTTTATATAAATAAAGGGTCTGTACTGGTGAAGTCAGCGGTCTTGACCTTTAATCTCTGACTTCGTTCCATTTTAGAGGCTCTTTTTATTAAGGTCTGTGCAATTTTCCGAGTTTCATAAAACACCCTTTGCACTAAAGGGAAAGGGTTGTGATGTGGTTAATTTGTTAGGCAGGATTCCATCTGGCTAGGAGCAGCAGCAATCAGATCCTGTAAAAGTCAAACAGTTGCTGTCAGCTATAAAACCAGGATGAGTTTACGATCAAGACAGTAAGGCTTATTCAAGGTCACTATTGTCAAAACAATCTGTCACTTGAGTTTTTAAATCATAGCCTACAAACAAGGCCGCTGTGTTATGGAGCTTTCGATCATATTCAGTTCATCAAGGGAAACATCAGTAGGCTATTTCTACCTAGTCAAGGCTATAACTTGTGTTCAGTTTAATGGTTTGTAACAGGCTAAACTTCAAAGCCCCACATACATAGCCTATTGGTTACATCAGAATCAAATAAGGTCAACCTTTTGTTGAACCTTTTTTTTTACCTTAAGGTAAGCGCTGTGTTCCACCGGTATAGCCAACTTGCCTGTCAGTAAGCTAACCGGAGCTAACGTACTACATATTAGCAAATGCAGCATGGTCAGCCTGAAACATCAGGATTGCAGGCGAATTTGGCTACTAATGTACATATTTTTAGCATCGGTCAGATATGTAAAACACATTGTTTTTAAGCCGTTGTGGTTATCAAATGATTTAATGCCCAGTCCGTTTAATATAAGGTGTTCAGTGAGACTGCTACCGCCTCAATTATATTAACATGAATGGCGTGACTTGGTTGGTACTTATTTTGAGCCCAGCTGGATCGAGTTACATTACGGGTCTGGAAAACGTTGGCTGCGCTGTGTCTTACCTTGTTCTGCCCTGCCTTTGCTAGTACTTGCATCATCAGAAGAACCTTTTTAAAAATTTCTATTCAGCGAATCCCCATGGCCCCTGATTTCTTCTTCTCTTTTTATTAGAAATAATTTCTTTAACGCAAATATTCACACATAAATTACATTTACATGTTTACATTTATTTCACAAATAGGCATATTTTGTAGTAAAATAAATAAATAAATAAATAAATATTCCGCTATTTCAGAAGGGCCCAGTTCTGCCCCCCGCCCCTCTTCTCTTGGACCGGGACAAGACCCGTTTGTCGCCCCCCCCGTCGACTATGTTTTGATGGAGGTAAGTGATTTGTCCTTCAGTGAGTTGGCTAAAACCCCGCTTCAGTATAACTCCTATGTCAGACAAGTTCCTCAGTTGCAGATCGTCAATTGCACTGTTTGTACACGTGATGGTGACATTTCCTCACAGGCCGCCTTGATCTTATTTTTGCCAAGTAACTGTCAAGAGGTATCTTCAAAGACACACAAGACACAAGATCTTATCCCAGATTGATATTTCTCACATAGTAGCAGCAAATGTTCATGGATTGATGTTCTGTCAGTCACTGTGGATTCCTAATCAATCACTATTCAAATACTTCAAATGCTTATAAGAGTTCAGTTTGATGATGAGTCAGACCTTGCTCAGTCTCAATATATCATCCCCTCATGGAATTTATCTTCATTTAAAGGAAAGATTCCATCAAATTATGTAGATTTTGTTCTGCAATTTAATTGAGGTGGTGAAGACATAATGCTGACAGCTCGATCTTTATTGGTGTTTCTCTTCAAAGGGGTCATTACTATTAAACATCTGTGTACCTTTTTTTCCAGAAAAGAAAATTCAAGCCGTGACCTTTCACAACTGCCCCGTTCCACTCCCTCCTGATTTCTCAGGGTCTGTCATCTCCTGCCCTGCAGATGGCTTGGTAGGTTGACGGTTCAGGACGGTCAGACTCATCCTAGAAGTACAATGCTCTTTGTGTATGTGAGAGAAAATCACACAATTTTCTGTTTCTTTATATGTCCTGTGTAAAGCAATCTGGGTTGGAGAAATCTGTCCCACCAATAAAAAAAAAAACCAAAAACACCTTGTTTCTCAGTACTGTTGTCAGGCTTGACAATCACTGAGAGATCTCCAGTCTATAAGAGTAAAGGCCTGTGGGGTGCTCTGGTGTAGAAATATGATGTGATTAATCTCGCTCACCATTGTGTGTGAGGCCTCCAACCATCAGCACAAGACACTTTAAAGCAATTTGTGAGCTCAGATGGACTAAAATTCCAGCCATTGTTCGAACAGCTGTGGTGTTATATGTCCCTTCAGTCCCACTCCTGAGGTGTGAGTTTGCGGACCAGTATCTGTAAATGTTTCAAAGGGTGCAGGGAGCTTGTTTTGGGAGGGTATACTTGGATGTGAGCTGTGAAAAATGGAGAACAGCATTTGTGTACGTTCGTGTGTGAGAATGTCTGTGTGTGAGTGTGTTTTGTACGTGTCTGTCAGTCAGACAGTGTGTGTGTTTGTGTGTGTGTGTGTGCTCTCATGTCTGAGAGTTCATGCATGGTCAGAGGCCAGTGGAAAGAATGTTATCTCACAACGGACTGTGAAGTCGAACTGGGCCTTACTCTTTTTTTAGAAGAATGAGAGGTAGAAAGAGAGAGAGAGAAAGCACAAGGCATATTCATGTGGCTTATAGTGCCAATATCCACTGTGCCCTGCCCTCCATATGGGCCTGCTTTATACAGATTTATGTCCAGCTACCAGCTTTTTCTTTTCTGGTGCACCCCACAGGCTTTGCTTGGCCTAAACAGAAAAAGTCCTGGGTGTTTTTTTTTCTCAGTCACTCATTAAAGCAGAACATCTGACACTTCAAATGTACTAAAGAAATTCAAAGATTGAGTGCTACAAGCATGAGTTACACATCCCAGAGGAAACACAAACACTTTGAACATCTTACCCTGCTGTGGTGGATGCCATTTTCTTTTCACTTCTTAAACATGTTGGCTAAATGCTTTAGATTGAAGCTTTCTCATGGGAGGTCTTTGACAAGCCACAGCTGCAAAACTGATTAGTGAAAAGCTGTGGTTAGTGTTAATTATTTTTTGCATTTTTTTTTTACTTTATCCTCAACTCCACAAGTATAAATGCCAATCTTTTTAATCAGCCTTTGAGGGAGCTGTACAGCATACTGGAAAGAATTATGCAGTGCAATTTCCGTTTTGTCACACTATAGAGGAAAATGTTACAAATCCTTAAACCATGAAAGATGTGAGCCTTGTGAGACGTGTGATTTGTAAATACCCTGAAACAGTAAAAAGAGTTTACCTTTACTCATGTACAATACTGTATGTAAGGCTTTGTCTAAAATACCCATGACTTCACAGGTTAGTAGCATTAATTCCCTCGATAATCCATGTCTTCAGCAAAGGCCAACGGTTTTATGAGATTGCTGCATTGTTTTTCCTGTAGATAGCAGTGCAAGGCCTGATTTATCTATTAGCTTGTCACTTTATTATAGCTGTCATGGAGGTTAGGGCCTGGGGGTAACTGAGACTCCACAGCTGCTAGCTCGTGGAAAGTTCCCCTGTTCACACACACACACACACACACACTCATGCATGCTCCCTCTATAATCAGTCTCTCTCTCAAGCACACACACACACAGACACACACACCACCACCACCAACTGCTGTTTCTTTATGTCAGATTAGAGTCCTATAAATAGAGAGGTTTCTCCTTTTTTTTTTTTTACAAAACTGAAAGTGTATGGAACTCTCCTTTTGACCCACACTTGAGGCTGTATCATGTTGTTGCCTAATATAAATGTAACTGAGAGATGATGAACAGACCAATATAGCGCCTGTATCTTTGATATCAGCAGTGCTACAGTAACATCACAAGCTCAGCATAAAGTTTAGCTTAACTGTGAATGATAGCTGCCCCACAACCTGTTGCTTACATCTCCATTACGAATTATTAATGTGAAATGTAGTGACAGGAATTTGGATATTTGGCTTTGACCTGAGTTTGACAGTCAGCCATGATGTCATGATGTCAGTTGGCCTGATAAGAATCTATAGCACAGGGGCCAAGGAAAACAAAGGGGTTTATGGCCTGTTATCTTGCTGTGCCTGTGCTTACATTCCCAGCTTGCAACCCGGCATATTACCCAGCATGCCGTTCAGGGATGGTTGGCATTGGCGATGACAGATTTATGTGCCGCTGTTTCCCACCAAAGCTCACAATGGATTGCTCCATGGGATTCCTTAAATGTGTATAATTTAGGCAGGGCAGATGTGTAAAAAAAAAGTGAGAGAATTTGCCATAGCTGATATACTTGGAAATGAAGTCATTTGAACTGCACACAGGGGTGTAATTCTGTAATGCTTTATTAGGCCAAGCAAAATCTAATTCAGTTAGACCCCATGATATTTTGGTCATTTAAAGTTCAGCCTTGAAATCTAATTCCATCACAGGTGATGTGCTGCAGCTTCATCTATTGACCAGGGATGGCTAGGGCCTCTTGCTCTTACCCTTACATTACTCTCTGGATCCCTGAGAGTAGGAAAATATTAGCAAATACACTGTGTGCAATTACAAAAAGTGTTTGTTTGAATATGATGTCTGCAGTCCCATGCACCCATTGCCCCACTGAATGCATTCAGCTGGACAGTTTCCTCTGGACTGCTGTTATCCTACAAAGCGGCTAGTTCTGGGCCTGACCAACCAAGTCCTCGTCTGGCACGACAATGACCTTTGAGCTAAATGAGGGCTGGGTCCTGGCATGTCTCTAGACATGTTGAAAACTGTGAAAGAATACTTGATATTCCCTGGTGTTATGCATTATGTTGTGTAAGGACCCAGATCACCCAATCAAAACAACAACAAAACAACAAAAAGAAAACTCAAAGTATTATCAGATCAAAAGATTAACACTCTTATTTCTCTATTGATGTCTGACGTGACAAAAAGCAGCAATGGGGTAAATAGTTTTGGATTATTGACATTGGCATTTTGAAATTACTCTTCACAGAGTCACACTGGTACCAACACCCCAACTGCTTCCAGGGCTATTCCTGGCTCTGCTTTAGCACAGCTCTGCATGCAAAGGAGGGCAGATAGGCTATAAATGATACAGCAGCCATTGTGAAGCACTTTAAAGCCTATCTGTGGCCCAGTCATGGAGCTGAGCTGGTGTCATACTTTTACAACTTAGTACACTTACAAGGTCAACATTTCAGTCTTTGCTCCACAGCAGGTGGATAGGCCTATAACTCTGCTGAACTGTCAACTTTTCAAGTCAAGAAAGAAGTTATGTAACCACCTCATTAACAGTGGCAATGACTAAATATTTTTGGGTTCATTTATATAGTCATAGAGTGAATTTATAATTCGATGATACAAGAGTGTTGCTGACAGTGACAGGTCTACAATAGATTCAGATTGGTCAATGCTGCCTACAAACGGGTCGGTTCTTCTGCTGTGGAATCAAATCCTGCGGTCGCCCTCTTGGCACAACTAAAAGACACTAGGCTACCGTAAACACTTTTTGTCGTTTGCACCCAACGCCCCAAATGATAACTAATTTGTAAAGTAACTCAGTATTGTATATATGTCAGTTATTTGGATCATAGTGAATGATTCTTTTACACCTTTTTGCAGCTGAAGCTTGCTGACTGTCAAAGCTCGTCTGTGCACGTGCTACTCTGCGCATTTGCACAGTGAACTACGGTAAATAAAGTTCAAATTCTGTAACGTGCCAGCGAATCCTGACCGTCAACAATGTTGCACTGATGCACTGATGGACTGCACATGAATCAAAGACGCTTCCACACCAACATCCCTTGCTCAGCTGAGAAGGTAGTAGCTTTCGGGACACGACTTTATAGTTTAACAAAGTTGTACAACGCGGGTTTCATGTAACTGCTCCATTTAATTCGCTGCGGCTGAGAAGAATCAAACTTGCTCGAGGGGAGGGTTGTAGTAACGTTAGAGGTACATGTAGACTCTTTGACCAGTCCAAACGGAGGAGCTGAAGACACCGGGCTTCACCTTTCGGGTAAAGGCAAGAAGGTCGGACGCTCAGGAATGGGTTGTGCCCAGAGCAAGGTGTGTAACTTTATTTAGTTTGTGAAACGAAAATGTTGAACTCCCCTCTGTCGTAGCCAGAGACCTCAACTCACTTGTCATGTCACTGACGCCTTTGTTAACGTTCCCTTTCATATTTGACAGTAAACGTTAGTGTTAGTACTTTTGACACATCTTACTGTTACTGCTGTCACATGACTCTTTAATTTCACTGCTAACGTTACAACGTTTGTCAAATTTCAAATTTTTGCCTTAATAATCAATGTCGGTCAATTAACGGTGGCAAAATACTTAGTGTGCACACATTTGCCTTTACAGTTGAAGTTACCGCGGTAAGAGTGAATGTTTCTGTATGCACTTTTAAATTTACAGGTTTGCAATGCAAGTTAACCTAATAGAAAAATCCTCGGTATCAAATGGTTCACGAACTTCACGCATCAGCTGTCCACTAACTTCAAACTGCTAGCTAGATGAGACAAATCAGAGGTGCGCTCATTTCCGTGTAGTTTAGCTCGGAACAAATTCACGATTGTTGTTCCTCTTGTCCTCTGACAAAAGTAGCCTGTCCATGTCCACTGTCCATGCAGTTTCTGTAAATTATGAACTTATGCCTTTTGGCAAGAAATTGGACTACAGCTCCATACATGTGGCATTTGTCATTTTAAAAACGGTTCCTAACCAGTCCTAGCCTTTAGGAATATTTACCAACAATCCATTAGCCTACTCTTGCGCAGAGCCCACACAGGCCTAAACCCCTCTTCAGTGAAAAGCTTTGATTAGCCCAGATTGCTTGTGGATTTAGGTACTGTTGTGCTTAGTGTCACAGCCAGTGTAGTGTTTCCTCACAAGCTGTGCTCTGTATTATATTAGAGTGGCCTCTCACACAGCAGCAGCTAACAGCACTTGCAGCTGTATTCACAAAGTAGATAGGACCAACTGAAGATGTTGGTTTGGTTTTGCAATCTTTGTTAGTAACAGAGGGTCACAATCTCATGTCAGCTCGTGTAAAGCTGCTCTTCACTCCACCCCCTCACCACTCTCTCTCACACACACACACACCACCCCACCCCACCTCAACCTTCACCTCCCCCAGTCTTGCGCCGCCACTGGTCTGGGAAACGTTTGAGCTTGCCAGTTGTTCATTAGGCGACAAGGGCATTTGTTGTGCCCGTGCCTCTGAGGGACAGGATAAATAGGGCAGCGCTGTGGTGGTCAAGCCAAACTTTATGTAACAACCACAGCACCAATCAAAGGTGGCGTGACCTGAACCGACGCTGATGTGTCAATACTGTTGGTCTGTTTGTTGTGTGCAGTGCAACACCCCTATCATCACTAGCATGTAGCCTAAGGTGTTTTGATATGGCTGTGATATGACACACTCCACGAGCTTCTCCTTCACTGAAGTTCTGTGATAGTTTGTTCCTCTTTGGCATTCTCAGTATTTCGAACCCGATCCACAGAGCTTCCTACTGGCAACACCCTCGAGGAAGTTCAAACTGAGATCAAGTTGGCTTGAGGAGGGGGAGAGCTCTGGATTGCAATTACATGTGGCTTATGAAATATATTTGTTTTACCAGGGAAGTCCACAAAACAGTAGAACGTTATTGTGTATAATAGCCTAATGGAAAAAAGCAGACGGCATTAAAGTCATTGCAGGCTGTCTCATGTGATGGTGTTTTGTGCTCTATGAGCTGCCTTGGGATGTCTCATGAGCACTTTGTGATCTCCGAGGTGAAGTGTCCCATGGCAGAAACCAGAGGCCCCATTCTGACTGATAACTCTATTGATGAATTGCAGTACTGTCTGAGGCATGTTTCAAGCGGGGCATGACTGATGCTTTCTGAAAAGGTTTTTAAGTTTCTTGTAGGTTTTGTCACCTAGCTCTAGCTTGGCTTCCTGTGTACTCGCTGTCTGTTTTATGCATCCCAGACCAACTTGTATGTGTGAGATCGTGCACCTTTAGCACAGCAAGCCCTTCAGCTCTTCTTTGTGAGATCCACTGAATCTGGGTGTATTCAAAGAAGAAATCCAGGGTGAGTTAGTCCATAGCCCTGTTTGAGGTTACAGAGTGCTGTCGGTCAGAAAAAGATTGAGAAAATTTTATACACCATAGACCAAATAGCAAAACGGCAGCCAACATTAACCGAATGGGGCAAATAAACTCATTGTCATTTTGCATGTTCCTATGCCCCATAAATTTATCGTTAGCTGCTGATTTGCTATTCGGTCTATGTTGTATCAAATTTTCTGGTTCTTCTTCCTACAGACACCAATGTGACCTCAAACAACGGGGCTTTTGATTGCTTCATGTTGGATTTCTCCTTTAACACAAGAGTTTAAAAAAATTCAGATAACTGTGTTGGGACTGGCACGGCTGCCCCCAGACCAGGGAAACCTTAAACATTTGCAGTAGAAGCACACATTCTCTCAGGTGGCTGGCAAATATATCCCAGCAGGTCTATAAACACTGGCTGGGTCCAGGAATCTCATGCTTGTTAAAATTGGTGTGGAAAGGCATGGCAGAATGAATGATGTCTCAGTCAAATACTTGAAGAAAGAGAGGGGGAGAGAGACAGGGAGAAAGCGATATTTTTTTTTCTTTTCTCATTGCAGTGAACCTCAGCGCAATTAGGAAATGTACAACGAGATGGGCTTCCAGCCTGTCTGCAGTTGTTATGTGTGCACAAATTCACACACTCATAAAAGGAGGATGTGATTATTCTGGTAATGCCTAGTGGAATTTAAAAAGTTAATGCTTACATAATTTGGAAAAACTTTATAATTTGGCGTCCTGCGTATAAAATGAAACATGTTTAGTAGTGAAGGACTTTTAAAACTGCAAAGGGACTGTTAAGAACAGCAAAAAGTTAGGCTGTAGACTATCAAAGCCTTTGTCATTAGGACAGCCAGTTATGAAAGCTAAAATGCATTGTGCACCAGATCTCATAGGCATGTTCTCCTCTTTACTTTAAGATTGATAGTTCAGACAAAAGACCTGAAGAATGTCTGTGGATCATCTGTAGTCTGTTTTATAGGGAGTAGACTTTGCACTCACACTAGGCACAACTGTGCAAGTTGCCATAGAAACCATACAAACTTCAGCCCCCCCCCTCCACTCCCCTTTCCCTGTGCTCCTCAAACAAACGTGGTGGCTGGCTACCATGGCAAGCACCTAGCTTCAGGCCAGCCTGTGGCCTGTGTGTATCGGGGTGTTAATCTGAGTCCCGCATGTCCATCTGAGTCTAATATGCACTGTGTTTATAAGTGTTTATGTAATGGCTGTCGGGTGGAAAGCCTCTGTTTATACCTGCGAGGGGGCTCACTGTCTCTTGTACTTGAAGAGCAACTCAGAGTGTAACACAAGCTGCAAACTTTCCCATGGACAAAATAGACAAACTAAACTTGCAGTATGGATGACTTCACAATGTTACATCACAGTGTAGTCCACCACAATTCTGGTGAACAGTTTATGATGCTCAGGCCAAAGCTTAACTGGCAATCTAAAGAAACCTCTCCCCTCAATGCCCCATGTTTTGCCCATGAAAGACAAATAGTTTCTAGTTTAATCACAGTCTCTTTGTTTTTTTGTTTTTTTTTAGCACAGTTTCAGAGCAAGACCATGAAAACTGTTCTGTTTGTTTGTTTTTGTGTGTTTACAAGCTTAGGCTTAACAGAGCCACATGAAGAGATTCATAAAATCTAATTTTTCTTTTAAACCTTATCATTTCCATTGTTCCAGTGTAGATTTCCTTTGTGAGCGGCAATGATTAAGGAATCTGTGAACAGCCCAAGGTCCTATGGAGTGTTCACAGTTACGTCATTGTTTTGCACCGGCTCACAGGAAATGAGTTACATCTGTTTTGTCACTGTGAGTGATGAGGTGGCGTGTTAGTTTGTGACACGACTACAGGGAGGGAGAGGTTTGGTGTGATGGTTTGATGAGCTCAGGATTTGAGTCAGAGATTTCAAAAGTACTTCCCTATCTGAGCAAGTGTGACATGGTTGGGGCTGCACTTCAGGCCATAGACTTGAGGATCAAGCTGTGATTCTTTACACACACACACACACACACACACACACACACAATTGATTATTAGCATTAAGTAAAAGAGCTTAGTGTTATCATGCAAGTCTTAGGCCTAATTAGCACTTAGGCCATTGATACGTGTTATTTGTTCATGTGGTTGCCCAAACTTGAGAGAGTTTTCCAATAATTGTCCTCTTGCTGCATAACGATTTGGTAGTCTGGAGGTAGCCTAAAAGAAAAAGCCTCTTCGGCACTGTTGATGTATTGAAAGAAAAAAAAAACCTTTGTGTTGCCTAGATTTTGGATTGATTTGTGTCTAGCCCAAACTCAGCCACTGACTAGTGACCAAAACATGAAGAGAGTGTAGTTGTTAGCCTACTGTGTGGCAGGTGGAACCAGAATAAACAGCTTTTTGGTTTACTAAGCTTGTTTACATAAGGCTTTCACTCTAAAGGTGTTTTTGTTGTTTGCTTGTGTGTGATTGGTTTGTTTTTGACACTTAACGCAAATAAAAAAGTATGCTACACTATAAACATGGGTAAAGGGGTGAAGCACCTGTGGAAGAAAGCCTTGACCTAGAGTCCTCCATCAGTCAAGCCGCTGGAGACAATGAGGTGTGGTCCATGTTCTCAGCGTTTAATGACCAACTCCTGCTGTGGTTTATGTAACTCCTCATGATGCTGTTTTAAGTAACACGTGCCCTGTTCTGTTTGTGAAATTGTCAATGCTCATTGCTCAAAAAAAAAAAAAATCAAACCGAAATTGATTTGAATTGAAGATGGCTAATGTTTAGTCAGACCTACAGGATGGTGACCTACTTAGAAGGTGATAAATAAGGTGTTGACAGCCAAGCCTTATTGACTAGCTTCCAGACAAACAGTGAAGTTTGGTCCATTGTTTGATGCAATGCATTGATCTTTAAATCTTCGTTTATCCTGCCTTTTAGCTGTGTCAGTGTGCACTAAATGTTTGCACTGGAACTAGGTCTAAGTCCTGCTTCTGTGTGTCCCCTTCAGAAGAAGAACAAGTTGAAAGTGGGTGAGAAGAAGCAGAGGGAGGTGAACAACTGCACTCAGGATGGAAGTGGTGAGCGCTGGTTTCCTACTGCATGTTAAAACTGAACGCACATGTCACTAGTCTTACACTGTTTAAATGCACTCATTTTCAGCCAAGACAATAATATTCAATTTACTTGACCTATGTTCATTTGTGTGTGTATCATGTGTAATACACTATGATATACCTGTGAACTTGTCTTTACATGCCACAGCAGCTGAGGTTACCTGGTTTTCTCCTGTAAACTCAAAACCCAACTATTCTCAGATGCTATCTGTTAGCCTTTACATTACATTATGTTTATTTACATGAACCTCTTACCTATAGTCCCTTACAAATGAGAACTGACACTCAAGCTAGAGTACAAAAGAACACCCTTAATAATACTTTAGTTTAGTTATCTACCGCGTTATCTACCATGAAGTTAGAGGTAATATGCTCCCCAGTCTGTTTAATGATCAGCCATTGAGGCCTGTTTAACATACAGGTGTTTTTATGTTCCCTTGGTAGTCCATTTGTACACCACTATGACATACCAGTGTGTATAAATTGTGCTAGGCCTGTATATAAATAAGCTTCCTTTGCGCCTCTCTTTGCATGCCACAAGAGCAGCTGGAGGTACCTGAACCGCACACAAGGCTACAGACAGGAAGTGATGTTGCACCCAAACACCCTATTTTACCTCTGATTGTCTGATGCAAAATGAATTGCGTAATTGTGTGTGTGTGTGTGTGTAATAAGACACTCAAGTATTTGCTAATTGTAATTGCTAGGTAGTCGACTGAGCCGGTAGCCCATTTAACAATGACTGAGTGAGCACATTCCACCTCCCAGTGAGAAAATGGATGGTCTTGTCACACTTGTGATTTACAAGCTTCATCCTGTCTGACTAACACTATTCTGGCACCTTCACTGTATAATTTCATGTCCTTGGCCTAAGGTATGTCTTGCAAAAAGAGAGGGAGAAAGAAGCAAAACAAATCTACTTCCTCCAATGGTGTTTCAACACCTAAATAGATAGTTTAAAATTCTTTACACCCTCCATGGTCATTTGTTAACCTCCTGGGAGCACTGAAGTGAGATAAAGGCCCTTCTCTGGTGGGACAGTGTTCTCGACATGGCATTTCACATGGCACATCTCAACATGGCATTTCAATGAGGTCATTACACAACTTGCTGAACATGCTGTAGACCAGGCCTGGGAAAGGGTTGTCCAGGCAAGGGCACACTAAATGTAGACATTATGTTTTTTCCTCACCATTGTTTGTTTTTTAAAAAAAGGTTGTGTGTGTAGGGGGTGAAACGCATGTACATCTGCATATACATGTTCCTTATTGTTGAATTAAATTTTTTATTGTTCGTCTTGTTGGAGTTTTAATCAATCCAGGCTGTCTCTGCCGATGAGCTTTTTCGTCTTATAGTAAAGACTGGGTAATGTTAAACACATAGTGAAGGCCTACTAAAAATTTGAAGGATAAATACTGTCTTCTGTAAAACACAGATCAAATAAAATTCCTGTAGTGACCTCTGAACCCTTGACATCCCTGATTGGTTCTCTCTGTGTTCTGTCTCCACCCAGCCAAGGTCCCATTGGCTGAACTGAGCATAGGGGTGGAGCAGCAACTGGAGCAGTATGAGAAGCAGCTGAAGGTCCTCCATGCCCTCCTGGCTGCCCCAGCAGGTCCAGAGAGAGATGCCCTCTTTAAAGCTCACAACAATGGCCAGCTCTGCAAAGTGGTCTGCAGCATTGCTGAAAAGGTATACATTATGACATGGATTTTACTTAGAACTGATGTTAATTTCCATGCTTGACCTCCTACTATTGTCATTTTACGTTTGTCAGTTTGATGTTCTCTGTCAAAAATGACTGGTGCATTTTAAGTTCTCATACTGCATTTATTATCATTTAATATTAGGATACACTTTTACATCAACTTAAGCTGTCTTGAGTATTACAAGTTTCAAACGATTTTGTGAAGGAAATATTCAATTAGACAACTGTTCCTCTGGAGGCCGTCATTAGAAGGAGAGGCAGTGAGGGGGTGTTTATGTTTGCATGAATGTGTGCAAACACAGTACACTGTTAATCTGCAGATCCCTGAAATCAAGTACAGTTACTGGGGTCTCACCCTTTAGATTTCTTGTTTGTATTATTTGTAGATGTATTATGAGCCACAAGGTCACCCAGGCACACGATGGACACTATTACTAGTCCACAATATAGTGAGATCTCTGAAAATGAGCAGCGTACCCAAGGCGATTTAAACATGGGACAGCTCATCAGCTTATCAGACATTTGACATCATTGAAGTATTTTTTCTTTGTTTTTAATGAAGGTGTCTCTGCTATTGGTTAAACACCTTCAAAGGACTTCTAGGAAAATGTAAAATGTTCCTCTAAACAAAAACTTTTCCAATCCATTTTTTTTTGAAGACCCATATAAATAAATAAATAAATAAAATGCAAAACAAGCATATCTGGTTTTAGTATAAAATGGCTTCGCTTGCTAAACTCGCCTGTGGAAGTCACCTGCTTAGGGTTTTGGACTCCTGAAGACGTGCAGATTCAAATGCCCGGCTGCTCAAACAAATAACACCGCGGCCGCGATGATGTCAGGGAATGCATTGTGCAGCTGGTGGCGCCCATAAACACACCATGCCTTTTCCATTACCAAATAATTGGCAACGCTCAATACCCATTCTGTTCCCACGTGTTCCAGGATGCCCGCTCTTGTCGACTCAACTCGCTCTCTATGTGTGTGTGGGTGTGGGTGTGTGTATGTGTGTTTACACTTCTGAGGCTTTAGCATGCCATGCCAGGTCTGCTTTGAACACTGTAAAAGCCCCTCTCTGACCCTACAAAGCCAGACCTGTTTTCTTGGAAGGTGTGTCGGTTCACCCTTGTCTTTAGAAAGGAGACTGAGCTGAACTGTGTAAACATATATTCAAACAAGTCCTCCGTTCCACACTGAGATGGAACAAAAGAAACCGTGTTGACCTGCTGTTCCCCTCTCAACAGGTGTTTTACCTGTGAGTGACGGGTGTCTCATGGAAGGCACAGTGGCTAGGTTAAACTCCTGTTTTAATGCCAGTCACACAGACAGGGCTCCATCAATCACTGTCCTCTCCAAACCTGTCTTGCCCATTGCAAGTATGTTTTGATTTCACAAGGCATTCCTATGAGTGTGAGAGCTTTGTCCATACTAATGACAGACATATGTGACTGTGGGTTGTGCATTTCTCTGTATTTGTTAAAGTGCTTCTACACCAGAATTAATTAATTTTGCATAATTGTCTTATAGATCTACTGTTGCCTGTTGCCAGTTCTGATGAACTGAAGTGTCTGTCTGTGTGTGTGTGTCTGTGTCTGTGTGTGTGTGTGTGTGTGTGTGTGTGTGGACGTGCGCACATGCACAGGTCACGAGTGAGACAGCAGCTGAGCTTACTGCCGCCCACCAGGAGGAGATAAGAAAGATGACAGAAGAGTACCAAAGCCGAACAGAAGGTCAGAGGGACCATTTTCTCTCTCTCTCTCTCTTCTCTTCCTTCTACCCTTCTTCCTGTCTGCTTTACCACTGGGCTGGCTTTAGCTTCCTCTCTATCTGCTCTTGAGGCCTCTTTTTATGTGTCAGACAGGCGGACTAAGACATGGATAGTGAACACACCCAAGGCGTTGTTAACAAGAATGCACCAAATGTGTTTGTGTATGTGCAGTCACCTCATGAAAAAATGTTTGAAAATGTTTTGAGAAATTATTAAAGTATTAGTCTAACACATTTCATGTGATTACACGTGTTCAGTGCTGTCAAATGGTTCCAGAGTTTTCTATGATCTATCTTTATTGCGTTCCTTGTAAGGTATATTATGTATATATTACCTACATGCATCTTACAGTAGTAAGGTATTATTTTTCTTGTAAAAAATGATGCACACTCATTTGCATGTTTGGTCAGTTTATAAATGTGTGAGTAATTTGTGTCTGTTATTTATTGGTGAAGACTGATACAGTTACCTTATGAGCAGTCCAATAAAAGCAAAATCAGTCTCTGATGACATTTATAGATATGGGACAGTTTTTTTCCAAAACTTTTAGTTTTACCTGGATGATTAGTCTACTACTTAGTTGTACTAAAAGGTTCTGACAGTAAGTTCTCCCACCTCAGTCCTGTTCCTATAGCATAGACTAAAAATCTGGAAAAGAGAGGATACGCAAAGTTATGGGAAAGTCTTGTTGCTATTGGCTAACATTTTAGTCTAATGTACAGGTTTACTATGAATGGGTTTTGGTAATTGACTGGTACGTGACCGGTTTGTGCTAGTGAGTGTGTATACATAAAGGTGACTGGCCACAGATGAGATGACAATGGGATACGCCACCCACAGACCAAACAGCTTTGCAGACAGTATGCATGTTCAAATCAGCTACTCAGCTCTGCAGTCAATATGCATGTTCATATCAGGTACTTAGTTGTCATTTTACCGGCCATAAGGATTTTCTTTACTACTATTGTTAGCGCTGAGTGACCATGTCACTTACATCTAAAGGAATGAGTTTCCCGACCAGCGTACCCATTATGTTCAGTAGTTTCTTAGAGCCGGAAAGTGTTTTCTGAATACAGCCCTTGTTCAGTGCTTATCTTGTGCATTGTTGTGAACTCGGGACACCTTGGGACAGCCGAATGCCACATCTGTCCCAGTTTACAACACAGTCTGCTAGACAGACCCCAAACAGAGAGATGGTACATTCTCTTGTATCACAAGCTCTGAAACGTACATCCACAGACCCCAAACCCTCCACACTGCTTTCCTGTAGATGGCCACCTGAAATGCTTCAAATGCTACACAGAAGTACACATATACAGAAATGAAAGGCTCTCCAAAACTGAAAAAGAAGACCGCAATGTTTGGCTTTATCTGATCAAAACATTCTGGTTTATTGCTGCCAGGTGAACCTCATGATTTGGGAGAGTAGACCTCTCTAAATCAAGTGATTTTTAGTACCAGAGTGTGTGGGAATGTGTGTTTAATACAAACCAGAAGTTGGGGATCGTTCCTGAAGGCTTAGAGGATTTTCTCCAATGAAGACTAACTGTAAATCACGTTTCTTCCGTAGAGCTGAATCGCCTCCACAGAGAGGAGAAAGTCGCCTTAAATGCTGCACATGAGGCCACGGAGAATGAGCTTAAGGTGAGCATCCAATATGCAGATGGTTCATTTATTAAATGGCTTAAATGAGTGCAATGTGTGAGCTGAAGGAAGAGTGTGTGTGTGTGTGTGTGTGTGTGTGTGTGTGTGTGTGTGTGTGTGTGTGTGTGTGTGTGTGTGTGTGTGTGTGTGTGTGTGTGTGTGTGTGTGTGTGTGTGTGTGTGTGTGTGCTGTTATATTTTAGGTGAAGGTGGAGGGGCTGCTTGTCGATCTGAAGGTGTTCCATGAGCTCAGACGGAGAGTGGAGGAGTCTACACTGAAGAGGGACCTTCAGCGGAACATTGAGGTGTGTGTATAGTGTCTGGTGGTGTGTGTATATATCATTCAGCATTTATTTTAACACTCCAGATGCACCCCCATATAGATTTCCAAAAAGAATGACAAATTTTCATTTGTTTCATTATTCAAAAGATGCAAGCCATACATTGTATTAAGAATAATGGATAGACAGTAGGCCTTTTTTATGGACGTTTTATTCAGCCTCTCAACTTTTTCAGAATTTGGTTTGTGATTTGTTACAACTAAACTGTTGTGTATGAATTAGGGAGGCATGGATCAACTGGCTGGTGATTGTAATTGGCCAGTTTTCAAATCCATCAAAAGAGAGAAAAGTCTTAGTTTTCAGATTTGAGTTTGGGCCCATGATATGAGACTCAAATCAAAATCGTGGAGCTTACCATAGGCTATGTACTGCTAGACATTTTAAATTGGCTATGAGGTGGAGGTGGCCTTCTCTTGTAGGCCTGCATCTAGATTAGGCCTATGGGATTCATTGTACTATTGATGACCAGAGGTTGTTCAAGTTTCTGGTTCTGGATAGGCTATTTTCTGCTAAAAGAAAATAAATCACTATCGGCCAAAATCGGTATCGGCAGGTCAAACTCCATAAAAAATCAGTATTAGGTCAAAAAATTGCTAGCAGTGCATCTCTAGTATCAATTGTCTTTCCTAATGTCTCTTCCTCTCAGACCCACGGCAGCCCTGGTGAATTCTGGGAGCAGGAGCAGGAGAGTCTGCTGTTTGTCATCGAGATGAAGACTGAGCGTGTACAGGAACTGGGCAACAAGCTGCTGCAGCTGGACACACTGGTATGAGCCACTGGCCTTTTTTGGAAGGCCACAAGTATGGAGAGGTGCCTCTTTAATTGTGTGTGTGTGTGTGTGTGTGTGTGTGCTGTGCACGGTCAACCCTAAAATTGATTTATGCTATTGTCATGAAGGAATGTTCAGTGCGCATATTGTAGTGTAGTGTAGCAAAACCCCTAATGCACTGCATGCACATGTTCAGTGTGGTCATAACATTGTGCTTAGAAGTGTGTTGGAAATTTGTGTTTGTATTTCAGACTTATGATCAAATGCAGTAAATACATGCATACAGGAGAATGCTTTAAGATTAAGGCATTATTCCAGTAGCAACCTATAAAATCATTTTCAGCTTAAAGCTTATAAGAGGTTTTTTCTCCCATCAAAAGAGTATCTTCTTGCAGGGTTTCGTGAGCATGGATCTGTAGCACACAAACAGAAAGATGTAACCTCCAGAAACATAATTGTTTTAAGGGATTACATGTGCTTGTGTGGGCTACTCATAGCCTAATGCTAATCTTATTACTGGACTGGCACAGTGAGGCTTTGCACTGGGATACTGTATCACTGGGTGGGGAAACCCAAACCAAACAAACAAATAGGAACCTGATGGAGAGGACCAGTTTAATTCACTTTGAATCATTTCCATATAGTCAAAGTGTGCTGTGTGGTCTGAGTTAGAGTGTGTGTAAATCATGTTGGTTGTAAAATAAAACCCTTGTGTCATACTCGATTATTTGCATGCCTTAACAGGTTGAAAAGAATCTGTCACTGGAGGACCAGGTGATTCACATCCTCCAACAGAACGAAGACCTCAGAGTTCGGATAGAGAACTACCAAACCCTCATCCAGTACGTGGAACATGAAAAACAATTCTTCAGTGCAGTAGTCAAATACAGTGGATTGCATTAATACCCATTATCAGAAATCTGCAGTTAGACCTCAATTAAGATATAACAATATAAAGTAGGTAGGAGCAAAAATAAGCATGTTTGTTTAGTTTACCGTGAAGGTGTCCTATGGATATTCTGGTTTGTCATAATGTATTCTAATGATTGTGATGCTTCCTACTTAATCACGTGTATATATATCTGTGTTGTGTAGGCAGCTGTCTAAAGATCAGCTCAATCTGCAGGAGGCTCTGGAGAAACAGTCGTCTGAGACACAGAAGCTACGGCAGGAGAAGGAAGAGCTGCTCTTCAAGCTGCTTCATCGTGACTCCTGCTCCTCCTCCTCCTCCGCCCCCTCCTTCCACCTGCCCCCCATCCTCTCCGAGGTGTCCCCCAGCTGACTGATGCCCTCACCCACTCCCACCATCCTGGGCTTATCTGCCCTTACCTCAACTTCACACCTTACCCATATGTGTGGCACTTTGCTGCATGCTTCCCAGGATCGCAACACTCCTCGCCACCCCACTCCTCAACCCTCAACCAAAGTGTGTACACTGACCTCTGGTGGTCCACCGATGCACATGCAAGAGAAGGGTGATTTGGTGGTTTCCCAGTCTTTCATTTTGCAGGGGTTGATGAAAGAAGCCATGTCTGGTGCAATGCACGTGAATCTGTTGAACATGGTTGAGCCTTTGAGACTGACTGACTGCCTGAATCTCTGGAATGTGCCTTGAGATGCTTGACTGTCACCTACACTAGACTGCTAACTGAGGGCTTCCTCAAGCAGGTCTGGCGTTCACAGTCAAGCAGGAGGGGTTCTGCTTTGACTTGTGCTTTTGGTCATTTTAAATGTTTTAGATGTTTGAGTCAGATATATTTACATTTTTTGTTGTTTATCTAGTTTATTTACTTTTTCCAATGAAGAGATTCTTTTTTTTTAGTAAGCACCACTGAGTGATGACAAAGACTATGCAGTGTATAAACCATGTCAAGAGAGAACTAGACCTAGTTTGAATTGTGTGTCCCTGTATGTTTGTCTTTTTTTCCCTTTCATTGGTTTCAATAGGAGACTCCTGCTGTGGCGTCAGACACAGAGGATGCGTTGCAGATACAGACAATTATATTTTATTCATTTTTAGGAGCCAAGAGCACTTGTACATGTAGAATTTGAGGCATGCAAAATTGTAGATGCACTGGCACTTTCTCCAATCAGTATTTTATCGGGGTGTGTGTATTTGTGTGTATGTGTGTTTTGAGAGAGGGAGAGAGAATGTGTGTGTTGTGTTTTTCTGCATAGAGATGTGCAGAAGTTTTTTTTTTTTTTTTTTTTCAGTTCCAGCTCATGTGACTTGCTGTTTGTAGCTCCTGTGTAGTTTGCACTGGTTTCACCAGTGTCTCCTGTCTGTCTGTCTGTCTGTTTAACTGTGCTCATGCTGCCTTTTATACTGGTGCCTTTGGAACTTTTGTTTGCTCAAAACTCAAGTCACAATAAAGGGCTGCATCTGTGTCATGCTGGTGTTCTGTTTTGTGCAAATGATCACAGCTGATCATTTAGACGATGAGATTCAAATATGAGCTGTTACCGTATTCTGGTGGACAGGCTTCAGTTGCCAATGGCACAAGCAGAGGATGTTCATGAATAATGTTTGGGTTGCTGTGCTCTCAGACTGTGTGTGTGTGTGTGTGTGTGTGTGTGTGTGTGTGTGTGTGTGTGTGTGTGTGTGTGTGTGTGTGTGTGTGTGTGTGTGTGTGTGTGTGTTGTGTGTGTTGTGTGTGTGTGTGTGTGTGTGTGTGTGTGTGTGTGTGTGTCGAGGAAATAAAATGGAAACCACCCAACTGCTCTTCAACTGATATGACCTGGGAATAACAATCTATGAATTTATTCCATAAAATGTTTTTGTCTCTGGTTTTACACCAAATAAATAAATAAAAATTAAATATATAAAAACAAACAGGCAAAGACTTTCTTGTCCGCAATGTCCACGTGATAGGACTGACTTCAGTAATGCTGTGTGACTGCCAAATTGGCACAAGAGGGCAGCACTGAGTTGCAGTGGCGAGATGGAGAAAGGTTGAGAGTGGTTGCTGGAAGTTTGTTTTGTCAGTTTATTCAATTTAATTAATCATTTCCATTTAATTGGTTTAAAACCAAGCATATTGTGGATTTTCATTTTTTCAAATATTTTTTTCTTGCAAATGTACCCAGTGACCGACTGATATTAGGACAGTCATGTCTATAGCCCCAGACAGACTTCCCATGTCATTTGAAGAAATAGGTTGCAGAAAGTGTAAATTCAGATGTGAGCCTTTACCTCCGTGTCTTGGGCTTAGATATTAGTCTGCGGGGATATACTGCACTGACTTGTGATTTTACTCATTTTCTCAAGTCCAGGTAGGTTGCCAGTGTTGTGAAACAGTTTTTTTCTCCTTTGTATTTTCATTTTCACCAGTGTTGGGCAAACCACTCGGAGTAGTTAACTAAGCTAGCAGTTACTGCACATCAGGTGAAGTTTTACTACACTAAAGCTACCTGAAGACAAAATGTAGCATACAAAGTTATAAAAAATGGCAGAAGTAGTTTACTACATGCAAAGCTACTTTATAATAGACAAAAAAGGCCTATAAACAAATGACGGGGTCCAACCTTTCTGCTAAAGTTCTATTAGTGACCAAACTAACAGGACTCTCCAATAAACACAGTATACAATACAATAGTAACAAACTAATGTACTTTCATTTAGGTAAAAAACTTTTAAAACAATAATTTCCACATTCTGTGCCCAGAAGGTCAGATGGGAGAATAGTATGTGTTTGTGTGTGATTATGATGCCTACAACATTTTGCATTATAATTTTTCTAATGAATTTCAATATGATTTTACTTGAAATAAATTTACTGTAATGAGGACACAAGAGTGACAGAAGACACAGAATTGACTTTTGTATAGGTCTACTTGTGGACGTGTTTTTAAGTGATGGCACCAAATGCATCAAATTGCAAAGAACTGATCTTCCATGCGTGACCTAGATGTCAGTTTTGCTGCTGTGAGCTGATGCTGTGAAAATGTAGCTTATTTGGGGAGCTACCACACTACATGACCAAAAACTAAACTAAACTAATGAAAAGCTATCAGAAACAGAAAATAGCTGAGCTACAGCCACGCTACTCAGAAATGTAGTTAAACTAGCAGCTTCACGACTTGTAGTGAAGCTACTGCCCAACACTGATTTTCACTTTGATTTTTGCCAGTGTCTCCTGGTAATGATCCTTTTGTGAGAGATCTGCTGTGTTAACATCTTGGCTTTGTTTCGCCACATGGACCAGTGAGTGCTCACCCTACTTTCACTGTGCCCAGTCGACTGGAGACAGTGTGTGACCTAAGAAGATGACTCATCCTTTGTTTCGACTCTAGAAGGTACTGAGCACATGGGATGTGGGTGGGGGTTGCCTGGATTGATTGACGGGCTATTTACTGACATGTTGTCTGACCTCTACAGACACACACACACACAGACACACCATCTCACCCAACCCCTTCCTCTTCTTAACTCTTACCTCTCAGAGGCAATGAGATCCGTTCACACTCTCCCATCACTCTCTCACATACACACACACTCCCACTCTCACCATACTGATACACACATACACACACACCCACCCCTTTTAGCCATGTGTGTAAGTAGATCACGGTTTCACAATGGCCAGCCGGCGTGTTGAGACAATACCTGCTGGAGCAGAGCGAGAAGTGCAGGTCAAGCCCTCCTGTTAAGATGTCAGGCAGTTCCCAGGGCATTTGCCTGCCACCTGGGAACCCCTCACACACACACACACACAGTCCAGGGATGTGGGGTGGCGGGGATTCGTACCTGTGTGTGTGTGTGTGTATTGTTGTCATGCGTGCATGCGTGTGTGTGTGTGTGTGTGTGTGTGTGTGTGTGTGTGTGTATTGTTGTCATGCGTGCATGTGTGTGTGTGTGTGTGTGTGGGGAGAGCTGCAGTGTGTGTGTGTGTGTGTGGGGAGAGCTGCAGTGTGTGTGTGTGTGTGGGGAGAGCTGCAGTGTGTGGGTGTTGGGGGCGCTTGTCCACACTGATCTCTTATCACCGCTGCTGCACCCTGCTGTTTCTTGGGTGTCAGGTTGGATGTTAACCCACCTGTGCAAAAACATGTCCTGCTAATTGCACACACACACACACACACACACACACAGACCAACACATGGTATGCAAAAGACATACAATATTAATGACAGACAGATACAAATTCAGTAAACGAACAAATATAAACATGGTTTAAAACTTGCTTTATGTTTGACTGTGAACCAAACTTTTTCCTTAATGTGTAGAATAGTTCATCAAATGGCACGTTATAAAAACAACCTTCTTTCTAATTAATCAAATAATGAACAACAATGCCAAGACTCATTTACACATTTTCTTCATCGACGATCAAAATTATCCTCCTTTAGATCATTAAAAGAAGTAAAATTAATCAAATGGCACGGTGTGATGATTACACATCAAACTACTGATTGCTCCATTTGCCAATACAAGACTAAATAAGGACTTGATTGCAATACTTTACCAGCAGGTAAAAAAAAACATTGCAAATATCTACCATAATGTCACTAATGGCTGACCTAATTAACACAAGCAGGCTCTTGGTTTAGGGGTTTAATCAATGTGTTTATCTAAGTGCTGCTGTTTTAATTGCTTGCAGTCCTTTGTGGTGTGTGTGTGTGTGTGTGTGTGTGTGTGTGTGTGTGTGTGTGTGTGTGTGTGTGTATTGTGTGTGTGTGTATTGTGTGTGTATGTGTGTGTGTGTGTGTGTGTGTGTATTGTGTGTGTGTGTGTGTGTGTGTGTGTGTGTGTGTGTGTGTGGAAGAGTTTACTTTTTATCCTTTTTGTGACCTCATTGTGCCGTTGGAGCTGCCTCTGAGGCCATAGAAATGGCTCTTTTGAAAAGGACACACACTTCTTGTCCTCCCTATGTCACTGGTTCCAGTGTTGTTGGACTTGCAGGGAATGTCTGAGGTTTTATTTTGTTTTTTTGGTGCATAAAAGAGAAGGAGACGTTGAGAGAGAGAATGTTTGTGTGTGAGTCTGGATTTATGTATGGTTGTGTACTTTTTTTGTTGTCTGTGTTCTTCTATGTGTGTGCGCACTGGTGTGCTTGTGTATGCTGCTGGGTATGTGTGTCCATGTGCATGTTTACTGGTCATACTGTGGATGTATTCTGGTGTGTGTAATGTATCTGTGTGTGTGAAACAGTGCTTTATGCACTGTTGTTTTTGTGTGTGTTTTGTGTGCGAGCTTCTACATTGATATCTGTGCGATGTTGCTTGTGTGTGTGTGTGTCTGTTGGTGCTGTTGCCTCTACATATATGCCTGTGTGCTGTTGCTTGCGCGCGCGTGTGTGTGTGTGTGTGTGTGTGTGTGTGCAGCAGGGGAGTGGTGGTGAGAGGGTTGTTTTGGGCACACCTGTGCTGTGAGGGGTCCCTCTGTGCACTATTAGCCACTCCAATATAATACACTACCTGTCCTTGGCTTCATAATTTGTTAATTGCTCCATAATAAGAATCTGCCCCATATTCATTATCGGCACTGAAAATGATGTGTTGCTGCTACATGTGCTTCCTTTGCCCTTAACTCCAGCATGTGTGAACCGCATTCTACACTCCTATTTAGTACAATTTCCATTATTTTATTACAGCAAAGATAACCCTGAAATTGCCACCGGTGGAGATTAATGTTTTTTTTTTTGTTGTTTTTTTTTTTAAAGGGAGAAATCTGCACAGGAGCAAAGGAGAGAGGGGAAATCAGAACACGTATGCCACGTGCTATTTGTGGCAGCAAAGGTGTTCTTTGTCACTTTGGCTTAGAACAAAAAGGTGAAAATTGCACCCTTAGGAAAACAGCTTTGATTAAAAGGTGTAGTTAACCCCCTCCCCCTCTCTTTCCCTCCCTCCCTCCCTCTCTCTGTCTCTTTCTCTCTCTCTCCCTCTACCGCCACCCCATCTCTTGTTTTCTGTGTGTTATTTTCAAGCTTTCTGGGTGAGAGTTTTGGAGGCACCGACTGCACTCTGTCTCTGTGTCAGCAGCCAGACCTAACATCATGAACATCTCTGTACTTCACACTCCCAAAGCCCGACAGTGAGAGAGCAGTGTTGGGGCTGAGCTCTGTTAACTGTTATGGGAAGACTATTATTGTCACCTGTAACAGGTTAAGTCTTAGTTAGCCTTATAGCACAGGCTTTTGTCATCGCCACTGCCTTCTTGACAATAGCACAGTAGCTAACATAATATGTGGATGATATGTCTTGAGGATTTTGTATGTGTGTGTGTGTACGCTAACATGTGGGCTTGTTTTTTTTTTTTTTTGGGGGGGGGGGGGGTCACCAACACACCTGGAGAAAGAATTAAAGAAGGGGGAAATCCAGTGTCTCTCTCTCTCTCTCTCTCTCTCTCTCTCTCTTTCTTTCTCTCTGATTACTACTGTGGCGGCAGTTTGTGAGTGTTTGTGTGTGTGTGTGGATATGTGCGTGCCTATAGTTGTCTGAGCAGATGGCCCTCGTCATACCTCCCGTTCCAAACGTAGATCAACTCCTATACAGCTTCCATCCCATACCTGCTCACATGCAGCATGCATCAAATTAACTTAACAGCATTACTCCCATCCATCTGGCTAACTTGTCACTGTCAAGTGTCTATTTAGGCCTCTCCGGCGCCGCCAGCACAATTCCCCCCCTACAAGCCGAGTGATCTGTACTGTGCAGTACCACATGTGGCCACTAGAGGGGTGCAATGGCACAGTCTGTCCTACAGCCCCCATTTGTGGGCTCAGCTCGTGGTCAGGTTCCATGTGATAAGATCTGTGGTGTATTTGTTCAGCTGTCCCACCAAATTTGTCAGGATTAATCCTGTCAGGTGTCTTGCAGCTCAATAAATCAGAGCTGGGAAAGGCATTGCTCAGGCATCCTCCCCGGGAATATAATCATCTACTCGACTGGGGCAGATGAATGAGCTATATGGCACAGTTGAGAGTATTTACATGTCAACAATTACTGATTTGACATGTGCCACACTCACATTCTCACCCTCTCACAAAGCAGACGGGGCTGTTGACAAGATGGAGGACTTTCCTCTGACATAGGGATTCTTATGATTTATGCAATGAAAGAAAACCTGTTTTCAAATTGTTCTGTGTTTGTGTGTGTGTGTCCATGCACTTTTTTATGTGGCTAAATTCTTACACACAAGTCTGTCTTCTCTACTCCTCTCCACGCCTTTCTGCTAAAGAGCAAACCCAAAAAGTATAGCCACGGCCCAAAATAGTGACATTTTAGGATGATAAACTGTTTCTAGGCCTTCAAGTACTGTCTTTACTTTACCCCAGTCTAGATGTCTTCATAAATCTAGACGTCAGAGCTCAAAAAAAGAAAATGCGAAAAAAAAGAAAAAGAAATGCGATAGGGGTGTCAGTAACAACAGATCTACTAGAAGGATGCCTGCCACTTGCTTTTTTTTGTCGGGGCTGCAATGAAGCCTAATGGAGAATGTGTGCTTCAGTCAGATTAACAGCACTGATTAGACAGTTAGGAGTGCTCCCTGTCTCTGATGTGTGTGCTGTAAAACCAGGTAGAAAAAAAACCTTTCCTCACCCATGCAGACACAGTGAGATGTGTCTTTTTCGCTTGCCCAGGGGAGAGAGCCTTGTGGGACATAACATTTTTGGCATAGCTCTCATACAGGTAAAAACATGTTGAAGAAATAGAGTTTGGTTAATGGTCCCCCCTCCACCCCAACCGCCACAACCACCTCTTTTTTTCCTAAGGGAGGGGGAGGGCAATTTGGCCTTTACGAAGAACACATAAATTATTATTTGTAATGCTGCAGTAACCCTAGCCCTCTGGCTTGGTAGGGGTAAGCTTCTTTTGTGTTTTTTTTTTTTTTGTCTTACAAGAAAAAAAATCTTGAGCTACTGCTTCCTCACAGAACTCAACGAACACGCTTTTTGACACGGGAACAGTAATTCGTCAAACAATCGGAACATGAAACGGCAGTCTTTCGGGGACTGTTCTTCTGTTAGACTGGTCTCTGGTGACGACGGCTAGGCAATCCCCAGTGACGCTTTTCCTGTTCAGAGATACAGCGGCTCAGACTAATTACACGACCAGGAAGTGTTATGGGTGGCAGTAAAATTGCCACCTGAGATTTTCCACCTGGACGTTTTATGGCGTCGCTTGCTGGCAGGATCAGTTGCTGTGTCTAATAGGTTCATTAACAGTAGAGATGTTCAGGACCTTTTTCTCCTAATAGCATCATCAGGGGATATGGGGGAGGGGTGGTTAAGCAATGGAGAGACAGAGATAGCAGAAGAAAACAGAGATCAATATTAATTGGTAGAACAATATAAACTATACAGAAGATTCCCAAGCAGTTGGACATAATTTTTGCAATTTAAACAACACCTATGTAGTTTTTTTCTTCTTAAAAATGACAAGGTAACTGATATATAGACAACAGATAATTGTTAAATGATATGAAACCTGGTTGGACCATGGCAGGGGTGTAGTGAGTGTTGGGTTCAGAGTCCCCTCAATTCTTGGAACAGATCATTTATGTAAGCTCTTTCCACTTTTTTATTGTTATTTCTATTATTAGTGTAACCCCATTAAAAACATCCCCACCTCTGGACCTTGGGCATATAGTGATTAGCTTGGGAGGCTAGTGGAAATAATGGGTGTGTTATCTTTCCTTCACATGACCATGTCCCAGTCATGCATTACAGGATGTTATAAAAACAGTTAACAGTGAAAGTTTGCATAATGCCGTTTTAAAAATCAAATGGCTTTGAGTGTATTGTTCTGGGAATAGCAAGGGACCCAGTCATATTCAGACAGCAGATAGCAAGACCAGATGACCTGCATTATCAGCTCCACAGCAACTGACAGGAGGATAGAATGTTACGCTGAGAGTGTAACCAGACATTTCGTTACTACAGCAACCAACAGGAAGTTAGAATGTGACACTGTCTTAGTGGCCATGGACAGTGTTGGGGAAGTTACTTTGGAAATGTAATTTGTTACAATTACAAGTTACCCTGTCTAACTATTTCAATTACTTTAACAAAGTAATGTAACTAATTACAGTTGATTACTTTTGGATAACTTTTCAAAATTTGAGTGAATGTTCTCAACTGTCAATCAATTTCAAATTTTGAAACCTGTCAGTGTTGACCTTGCAGTATAACTCAACACTGACTACTGTCAAAATCCATTTAAAATCAACCCAGTCACAGCAGTGTCAGACTTCAAACCTCTTTACTGTGAGATCACACTGAGGTGACACAAAAATCTTATCCTGTTTTTTCCTGAATCATAGCTCAGATCTCTGCATAACTATGCCTGCTAAATCAAACATGATCTTTGCATAACTATGCCTGCTAAATCAAACACGATCTTTGCGTAACTATGCCTGCTAAATCAAACACGATCTTTGCGTAACTATGCCTGCTAAATCAAACACGATCTTTGCGTAACTCTGCCTGCTAAATCAAACACGATCTTTGCGTAACTATGCCTGCTAAATCAAACACGATCTTTGCGTAACTATGCCTGCTAAATCAAACTCGATCTTTGCGTAACTATGCCTGCTAAATCAAACACGATCTTTGCATAACTATGCCTGCTAAATCAAACATTTGACATTCGACAGCAGTTGATAAACATCGCTGAATAAGCAGCTGTCTATTCAGATGGGATTGTGTATGCATGCGCCTGCTTGCTACAGCTAATTGTGTCAAATCCTGGAGGAGCCTAAACAGTAGCGTGCTAAACTCTACCGCTTTAAAATAAAGGGTTAACATTAGTGGCAAGGCTGCATTACCAAAGATTATACCATAACCTATTCCAGGGCTAGAAAGAAACAATGGCATTGCAACATAAACAATATTACTGAACATGCAGCCAGTGTTTCTGCAGAGGATATTCAGATGTAACAAAAATTGTAATCCTGAATATTTCCAAAAGCAACTATAATTTAATTACAATTTAATTACATTTTTTCAAGTAATTTAACTTAATACAAGTTATTTTTATTTTGTAATTAAATTCTGTAATTTCATTAGAGGTAACTAATTACTCCCCTACACTGGCCATGGACACATTATTACCACAGTTAGTCATCATGGTATTTTGTAGGGTTTACCTGACACGTAATACAGTGTCAGCCACATCATTTCTTTGCACTGCATTACTGTCAACTTTAAGGCCTTGGCGCTGCAGGATCGACATGCTCTTAACCAGCGATAGCCTACAGCATCGTTTCAGGATGGCAATGATCTCAGAAGGAGCACGTATGTTCAAATCCATGCCATGGAAATGCTAGCCTAACTGATCAACTGATTAGCTCTTTGCACCCGCATTGTTTCCTTCTACCAATACCTTAATTCACACAACTTATATGAGGCCTGTAACAACATAAATCTTGAGAAAATATATATAGGCTCCAGTGGAGAAAGGGACAGAGGGCAGATAACACAGCATTGTGGTATACATGCATTAGATATTTGAATTTCAATCACATTATCTGAGTATGTTAATTAGACTATGAGTAGTCTAACACAGTTTTCGATTTCAGTCAAATGAATACATGCATGTATACATGCATTTTAAAAATCTGATTAAATCAGTCAAAGGCAATAATTTGATTTTCTTTTAAGTGCATGTATACGTGCTGAGTGAAGATAGTAAAACCAAACCATTCTTACTCACACATATTTTTGCCCAATCCTGTTGAGCATCTATGCCCTCAAAAAGTGGAGACACTGCAAAAATTTTTGTGAATTCGTTTTTTTTTTAAAACGAATGGGGGAAGGTCTTTAGTCTACATGGTGTCCCTTTTGGGAGATACGTTCTTACTCCAGAAGCATGAACCTAGGCATAAATACACTCTTTGTGAGAAATTCTCAGGGACTTGATGTCCCTGAACACTTTCAGTAAGAGTGCTCTGTTCTATGGGAATCCTCAGAGTGAGGGGCACATCTGGCACCATCTGGAGTCCTGAGACAAGCAAAGGACCCAGCTAGATTTTGTGAAGGTGCTGACTGACATAGACCCATAAGGCTCTGACAAGCCTCCAACATGCAACATGCAAAATGCAGCTTGACCACATTCCCAACATGCACAAGGCAGAAGACTCGCTCATATGTATGTGTGTGTGTATGTGTTTGTGTGTGTGTGTGTGTGTGTGTGTGTGTGTTTTCTTCCTCTTCCATCCACCTCCCTTTTTTTCGTCTACTTCACTTATCCTGTCAGTTCTTGTCACCTCTGGTGAAATGCAACAAATTAGAAGTCAATGATCGATCGGAACAGCTCTTCAAAGGCAGAGCTTCACTAAAGTATTTCCTGCCTGGTCACTCACACTGTATGAGGTGAGGTTTTCAACAAGCAATCCATTAGCACAACCACAGTCAAAGCTACAGGTGCCAGTGCTCAGAGTTTGGTGTTTGTTTTCTAGAATGATGCATCGTGATTTCCTATGAGTCAAGTTCATGCTAGCAAGTCATACTCTGAGTAAGGTCTTAATTGTGTTGTAGCCTGAATGTTACTCCTGTGGATGAAAGCGTCTGCGAAATGCATAAATGTAAATGCACATTGTAAAATGTCCATTTTGTGAAAGTCTCGTCTGATGAAAGAGTGTAGAAATATTTGTACCAGTGTATGTAAAAGAGTCTGAGAGGAGAGCTTGTGTACTGGAGTTTGTATGCATACATATTTGTAGTGTGTTTGTGTGTGTGTGTGTGTCATCACATGAAGTTTTAAAAATGTACATTGACAAATATACTTTGATAAAAATGAAATCCATTAACTTTCAATGTCTAGCTCCCTAATCAATCATAAGACAAGACTTTTCCTGAGACAAAACAAACCCAATAGCATGTCAACACAATAAAACACATACACACACACACATAGAAAACAAAAAAACAAACAATGGAGACACACCACGGTGTTTAAGACTTAATTGTGCACACCAGGGAGCCGTTGAGGCGGGTTAAGCCCTCTATTTAAAGGCCCATCACCTTAAGGAATTGCTGTGGAAATACACTCCACCACAGGAAGACCCTCAGGGCCAGGGGGGTGCGTCCAGCCCCCAGGCACACACACACACGCACGCACACACACACACAAAGGGAGAGGCTCCCTGCCCTGACACCTGTCAACACATTAGGTGTCAAATAAACAGGCTTTCAAGCCGTCCTGCCAGGTAAGGGAGAAGAAGAGAAAGAGAACAGAAAGAAAATGGAGGGAGCAAATCAAAGGCCGGTCTGACAGCATGGGTCTCTGGTTTTAAGAAGTCTCCTTTGAGACACAGTGGGCAAAGGAGGTTGCTGGAGAGATGGATAGAAGACAGTGCGTGTGTTTGCATCTGTGTGAGAGACAGAAAGAAAAGTCCATTTGTTGTGTCTTTTGTTTAATACAAACACAGGAGCCTGGAAATTTTAGACAGGCTTGCCTGTCTGCTGGCCGTTGTGTACCTTAAATAGCATATATAGTGGGATGTTGTGTCTATGTTGAACAGTGTCAAACCGTGTCCATTGAGAGCTCACTTCGCTGGAGGGCCTCCACAGCTTTTCACGTCGACATCGTAAAAACTCTTCCTCTCCGCTTTTCCACTTTATTCACAGGGCCTTCTTTTTTTTTACAGCATTGCTTCCAGCTGTCTCTGTTGCCTTGGCATGATCCTAAATCTCTTTTTTATGACTACTTAGGTGGTAATATATCGTCCGAAATTCCACAGGTGTCTCTCCAAAGTGGTCTGGATCAGATAAGGCTACTTGGTGTGCTGAAGCGCCGGGCCCCTGCCCCAGGTAAGGCCATGAGCTAGGGGTGTGTATGTGTGTGTGTGTGTGTGTGTGGGGGGGGGGGGGGGGCAGGAAGGAAATGTGAAAATAATGATATATTTAACACACAACTCCCCAATAAATCCTTCTGAGAAACTCATACAGATACATACCTGCAGCTCCTAGCACTTTGGAGAGGGTGGATTTTGGTGGGGGGGGGAAAGAGGGCCTGAGAGGTTTGGAGGGGATAAAAAATTTTCCAGTTTTACTGTTTCATGACATGTTCTTTTTAATAGTGTGATTCAGCACGGATAAAAAGACCTGCGGCCAACATTAAACCACAGCATGCTCCTTTATTCCTAAGAATTTTATTATTTCTGATAGATAGTCAAATTAAACTAAGCATGTCTGTACACAAAGACATTTGTACTGTCAGCTTTAAGGGCAGATAGTTTCTACATTGCGGTTGAAATTTTCAGAGGCGAACTTCTGTGCTTTGTGTCTTGTTTGACGAGTTAACTTGCGAACAAACAGACAAATTATGAAACTGGGCAAAAGCGTTATTTGTGTCACTTTAGAGCATTACTGCACAGATGGAGGAGACGCCAGGTTTCCGTCAAACATCCAAGAGACGCATAAACAAGCCACCTGACTTAGCTATCGGCATAGTTACACAGGCTGTGGTTGCATTGCTGCTTGGACTGCACCCAAAGTAATGAAGCTGTCTGGCATCAGAAACTGACACAAAGAATGTCATACAGGCGTTAATTAGCACAAAGGGAAGAGGACAGAGTGACTCTGCACAGACAGACATGCACAGTTCAGCCTGTCAACAATAATTTCATTGACACTTCAGAAATTATTGCAGAAATGAAGGCTAAAGAGCAGTGTCACAATGTTTGTGTGTGTGTGTGTGTGTTTGTGTGTTGTAGAGGAAATTGAATTTATTGCAGTTACTCTGACAAGATTTTTCTTTCTTGTCAATGAACCAAGGAGCAATGATCTATGCCTGATACCTCCACATATTTTTATACATTCTCAGCTTGGCAGTGCTACCGGAGTGGAAAAAATCCCTTAGCAATGATCTGTCAGCACAGTTTTCAGTCAGTGTTTTGGAATGTCAGTGGTTTTCTGTGGTGTAGACCACATAGATTGGTTGTATGAGATATTAAAATACATGTAAAAGATCTGTAAATCACTCTCGGTTTGATCGGAATACCTGCCTTCAGTTTTCGGGAAAGTGATTTTTTTTTTGGGTTGGGGAGTTGGTTGGGGGGTGGGGGGCATGAGAACAGCTGAGTCACCCCATGCTGCTGTGTGTAAATAGGACTTTTATTATGGAAACTGCAGGCAGCTTGTCCAGTCGCCTCCCCCAGTTCTCGCTTGTGGTGTTTACCACAGTGTCAACAGTGTATAGGCTATTTAAACAGCTAATGTTTGAATTAAAAACTCTTCACTGTCAAGCGTTATTTGGATCTGACAATTCATAACTGTCAGATTAGCATCACCTGAAACACAACTGTCTCACTTTGTTGCTCCAGGCTAAAACACACTCTCTCTCTCTCTCTCTCTCTGTTGTCTACCTAGACTCTCAGGCTTAGCTAAAATAACACCAGATGCGGTTGAGCAACATGATCACTATAACAAATGTCAAGGTAACTCAGAGGCTGACAATCAGTTGGGCAGTTGGGCAATATTCACCAATTTAAAACACCCAAACGTAAATATATATACAGTTAGGGTTTGATACCCAAGAGATTGCAAAGTGAAGACTGTGAAGAGTAAAAAATCAATATACAAAAATGAAAATAATCAAGGATGAATGACACTACAGAGTGAGACAGAGGGAGTGAGAGGGAGTGAGAGAGTGAGACTGAGTGAGTGAGAGAGAGGGAGTGAGAGAGGGAGGAATGAAAAAAGAAAAAGAGAAGAAATGAAAGTGATGAATGTTGACCATGTTGTCAAGTGTGGTGAAACAAGAAAACAAAACTACTGGTTAAAACCTGGCCAGAGAGCACTAAATATTTGCACTGGTCCTTGAAAACTAACCACACACATACAGGGAGTTAGACATCTCAATTCTTCATCCCATTGAAATGCCCTTCCTATAGTACTTGACAGCAAACAAATGATCTGGATAGACTATTGAAATTGTCTGGTTAAACCATTTTAATATTTGCACAGCTCACTGGAGGTGAGTTATCCTGGCACAATCAGTTTGTATTATTTTATTACTACATTAGTGTGACACTGAATGACATTTCATTTTAACAAGAAGGGGAAAAAACACAGTGTTGTTCTCGTCCAGAGGTGGCCACCAGCCAGTTAAAGCACGATGCAAGACTGTGTTTTTCATTAAATTCTTTAATCAAGCAAAAAAAGTGCCCTTAGCAATGGTAAATATACTTGACTGGCACATCATTAAAACGCAAGGTGAGGCTGCTACACTGAAACGGAGCGATTACATCTTTCGTGTTTACCTCCAATATTACCCAAATTCCAGACATTAATGCTGTCAGTTGTCACAATCCTTTAGTTTTACACCTGTCATTACAACGGCAGACTGTCGTAATACGATCGAGACAACATCTCTGTTTTTGTGATGTAGGCACCTGATGCTCAGTCGAGTGTTAAGAGCAGTCATACCAGGTGAGTCAAAGATGTCTAATATGATGATGACACTGCAAATAAGTCCCACCCCAAGCAAAAACAACACCTGCAATAATGTCTTACTCATCACCAAGCATTTGCTGGTAATGACCCATTAAAGTATTCGTGTATAGTATGCATTTCATTACGACTATGGGTTGTTATTTAAAGGATGAACAGACAATGCAAAATGTGTTTACTTTATGCAGTGATTTAAGGGTGGAACTGTGAGAAATGTGAGCATGTCAGTCAGTGGATATTACGTGTAATTTATTAAATAGAGAGGAATTCAAGAGAAACCAAGCAAACCATTCTCCAATGTACTCTGACATGGTGCAGATATAGTTGACTTCGAATAGAATGTTCAACACTTTAGTTTACTTGGGAGTCTTGATTTGGGGCTTGACTTTGGGCTTCCTTGCTCTGGCCTACTAGGATACAGGAATGCAAGGAAAGTTTACTGTCACATGCATATAGTTACTGGGTGTAAAAAAAAGCGTGATTGTATCTGCTGTCAGCCTTTACTTGTATTTGACCTAGATTGTATCATTGGATAATGCCAATCCCTGGGATTATGAGAGGTTGATTTGCAGCAAATATCATTCCTGCCATGTGTAACAACTTCAGTTGAAGCTATGCACCTGACTGCGTGGTTGTCTCTGCACACACACCTTGCCTGTCAAGTTGGTTGGTAATGCATTGTCAACATTATTTATGTGCAAATAGCCTAGGGCCAACCTCTTTAGCGAAACATATTTAGTATCGTCCCCACAGCAACAGGTCTTTTAGCGACTGAGAGTGTACAGTAGCTGAACAGAATAGCCTTCATTACACATTCATAAGCACTGAATAACCATTGAAATGCAATGACTGTGTTTATGAAGATCTCATGGCAAAATTCACAGCACCAAAGGTCAGTATACTGACACATTGATTGATAAATTCCATAGAATAGCCATAGAATGTGTCTCATGCTGTCACCCTTGTGCCACTGGTCTAATTTATTTTTTACCATTTATCCCTAAGATAAGATCTTTTCGCTTTCCTTGTTAAATTATTTAGCTATTGGATTAGTGTTTATGAACGTGTCATAGATTCCAAGGGCAAATAAGGAACATTTATTTATGCTCCATCTTACATTTACATTTACATTTAGGCATTTAGCAGACGCTTTTATCCAAAGCGACTTACAAAAGAGGATAACACTCAAGCTACAACACAATGAAAGAACTAACAAGGAGTGCATATTGCTAACATAGAATCTGCACTATTTTAAGTTGAAAGTGCAATAGTGTAACACAGTGTAAAGAAATTAAATTATTAAGTGCATTCTCAAAATTTACGCCAGGAGATATTCCTGGAAGAGCTGAGTCTTCACGAGTTTCTTGAAGGTGGAGAGGGTATCAGTTGAATCTATCTATCATTTTTCAATCCAGGCTACAAACACATAATTTTTCATTGGCCTTTCCTGATTCTTAATTGTTTTTCAGTGCAGTGGCATTTGATTCATCAAATCGTTTCCCGTTTAACTAACTTAGCAATTTTGGTGGTTGCAACCAAGGGCGTAACTTTATGCTAAACATTGGGGGATCAAGGTCTCTAAATAAATAAATAAATATCTAATTTAAACGCCAGCAGACGACCAGCATTTTTGTTTGTCGGTTTTCTGCTGCTGTTTTGTCATATATGGTATTTCAAGATAGCAAAAATACCACAAATGGTGAAATAGAGGTGGACGACAAGCAGAACCAACAAGCAAAATGCCTGCATACCACCAGTGGCAGCCTGCTAGCTGACCGCCATCATCTTGCTATCTGGGTACACTACTGCTCTAAAGTTTCAGTGTCCCATGAAAACACTCAAGCCATTAAATGCCATTAGTGTGAATAAGAAACAGCAAATGAACAAGATAATATGTTACCTTGTTATAGACACAAATCATGATTTTATGTGTAATGATGAATGTGTTCCTCAAACTTTGTTTTTATTTAAAAAGTGGCAATTGCAGCATTTGTGAGATGCACAACCACTGAAAAGATGCAAGAACGTGCTTAATGCTAACTGTCAAACATAGCAGAGGTGGTGTGATAGTCTGCTTGGGAGTGATCCTCTATCTCTGAAACAGACTACATGTCTCATTGATTTGCTATGTTTCCTATTCACAAACTTTTGAGTGGTATGCTAATGTGTGCATGTGTGTGTGTGTTTCCTGTGCCGTCTCTCCCACCATGAACCATGAGCTATTTTGAACCATCAGTTATTTTGTTCTATCCTGCCCTTGCTTTATCTCATAAACTAGGTTACCATTAGAATGCTAGCAAACAGCTGCTTTCAGTTAAGACATTGCATTTACATTCATGCATTTAGCAGATGCTTTTATCCAGAGCAAACTACAAAAAGAGGAATTGTGCTACAGCACAATTACAAACAATCTAAGAGTGCAACTTGCTAACATGATATTGGCAGGTGATAAAAGTGCAGGTATGTGATAAAAGTGTAGTAGGGAGAGTGAGGGCTGCATTGTAAGTGCACTTCAGATATTTTATAGGTTTTAAGAATTTCTTGAAGGTAGAGAGGGTATTTGTTGCTCCAGTAGCCCCAGAACTTAATGAAACATTAGGCTACTTAATTTTGGGGAGGGTGTTTCTCACCTCTCTTTAATAAACACTGACAAACAGTAGCCTAGTAGTTGGTTGTTCTTTGATCGCTCTTTTCATTCTCCTTCCCAAAACCTTTGTGACCAGTTATCTTGCATTATGCCAAACATACCGGCAAACTAGCGACAGTAAGTGAAAAATACCGAATGCCAGGTGGGGAGAAAGACGATTTCTTGGTTAAACCAAGTCCTCTACAAGGGGGAAGACACCTTGTCAGATGAGTAAACATGTTACTTCTGTATGCTTTTAAATTAAATTAAATCAAGACAATCGACAAGTTATGTTATGTTAACAGATAAATAATCATTTTTAATAACGACAATTATATGATTATTGGGGGGGAGGGGGGGTGGTATATTGGTCAGATCTAATTTTTGCGGGGGTTATAACCCCCCTAACCCCCGTGGAAATTACACGCCTGGTTGCAATACAAGTGCATATTCCCAATCCCATTTTTTAACTGGTTAGCAACTACACTGTTTGGAAATACACAACAGAGTAGTACAAGGCATCAACTTTTCCCCAGATGTGTTTCTCTCTCTTTTTTTTTTTTTCATTTTATTGTTGTATTGGGATTGTTAATATCCAACGCTTTGTGAACGCACACCTGCATAAATGTGTTCCTGTCAAAGCGCTCAATGCTCAGTCAACTGTTCCTGAATAAACAAGCATTAAAGTCGCTGAGTCCTTGACTTGATATTAGTCTTGTTTATGTTTTCTTTACCTTTGATCCTGTCACGTCAGTACAGAAAAGCTCTAGTCCTTCTGTGCTGAATGAAGTGGGACCGCATCCATCCTAATACCCCAGCTACACACAGAAAAAAAAAATGCTTTCGGATGGGTGTGTTCTGACTGTCTCATAATAATGGCCTCTAATTTGTGTCTATTTTACCAATGTAAGAGCAAAGAGCCAGCATCTTGACAGCTGTCAAGGCTGTGAAAAAAAAACTTTGCTTACACACAAATCTGCACTTGCAGAGGCTTGAAGGCCAAAGGATGGAAGCGTTTGGATTGTCTGTGAATGGCTTTAATACAGCCATAAAGAGATGCTTGACTGGGCCTGGACAGGGGAACCCCGAGTGTCCAGTACATGACTGAGCAGGCAGGCAGGAGATTAAGGTGTTGGGTGGATGGGGAAAGGAGCTGTCATTTCTGTCCACAAACACAAGGACGGGCAACACAGGCAGGACTTGCACAGGTGGAGAAAGCCAGGTGTGAAGTTCAACACGGGCGAATGACGTTAAATCTTTTTCTTTCTTTCTTCTTCATCTTGCTCTACACACCAATCCATATTCCTCCAACTCCCCATTTCAAAATGTCTCAGACACAGTTAAAAAAAAAGAGCTGAGGCCAAAAAAAGCAAAGTATTTTTCTAGAAGCCCTCCACCTTATGAGTTTTTCTCTCAAGTTCCCCACTGGGAGAGTGGGGCTAAACGCAGGCTGAGCCTGAGTCTTTCGGCCGTTGGAGGTGAGAAGCGTTAATCCTGAATTAAACGATCTGGCACTTTACAAAATACCAGACAATTACACGGATAATTATACCAAGCCTTCTCACAGCGCCTGTGGGTCACAATTAACATAATGCAGGCTTCACACAAGGATCTCTTCAGTGCTTCCCAGTGTGTCTGCTACAAGGCTCAGACTTATTGGGGAAGAGAGGGAACTGTGTGTGTGTGTGTGTTAGTGTGTGCCTGTGCATGTATAAGTAGGTGTGTTTCTGTGTGTGTATATATAGGTGTCACAAGTGTGTGCCTCTGTGTGTATGTGTGTGTGTGTGTGCTTGTCAGTGAGGTGGGCTGTCTGCTGCCTAACATCGGATTCACAAGGGAGAGAAAATTACAAATAATCTGTATAACACTGGTTCAGTGGGCAAGCCATTGAGTTAGCTTGAAGTAGCTAATTGACATATTCATTCTGGCCTAATAGTGGGCTTCGCATGTTGCGTAGTGTTCATGAAAGTCTCCAGTGACCAAAAAAAAAAAAAAGAAAAAAAGAAGAACCTGTCCGTAGCTACCATCTGCACAGACAGCTTGGCTTTATTCAGCCGACCTCAATCGCCTTTGGGGAGATGCAAAAGGGCTTCAAAGTGCAAAACATCTGTCTCTACAGGACATCATAGACCGCTGAAGCTTGGCTTGATCTGTGGCTAATCATCGTCTTCTTTTGTAGAGATGGGGGGTGATTAAAATAGTTTTAATCATGCTAATTGGCTGTAATGAGAGTATCATCAAATGCTACTCATTATCTGTCGTTCAATTAGCCCCCTCCAATAGAGCCTCAGATGGCTTGCCAATTTATTTACACTGTAAAGATCAACATCAAATCAGGATAATTCCAGCCTGAATGGAAAACAGCTCATTTGCGACTCACGTCACCTTGTCTCCGCTCGTGATAGAATTACTAGTCCTCATCAGTACTGCAGTAGCTTTTACTTTCTCTTTTCTCCCCCATTAATTTCTCACTCTCACCTTTGTCTCATGTTTTTTTCTTTTAACTGAATCATCACAGACAGCTCTGCTTCCAGCACTGTGCCACCGTCCTGTTGAGACGTACATGTCCACAATGCTCTCAACCCCAAACCACCCCCCATCCTCCATCCCTGATTTTCTGGCCCTGGTCCAGGCCTCGGGGAGATGGTCAAGACCTCCATAGCCTGGGGCAATCCCCCCTGCAACACACACACACGTACACACACAAACACCCCCCTTCCCGCTCCCCCACTCTTTTGAGCTCCAGGGGGCAGAGGAGGGGGTCCCAGCGATGGCCTCTCAATGGGGATTAGTGCATGTAAAGGAAAAGGACTCTGTTCCCCAAGCGACACCTATAGAGGCTGATGCCAAAGAGACAGACGTACTTAGTGTGATCAAAACCATTAGAGGGGCCACGGCCATGAACTGCTTTTGTTCACTCTTGTTTAATAAGTAACCCTGGACTCAAGAGTTTTAATGGTGTTATTTTAATTTCAAACTGAAGTATCTCACAATCTCTATTAAGCCACAACAAACTAAGGTGGTCTTTCATACGCCAGAGGAGCTATTCTATACATCAGACCTGTGAGTGTAAGAGTGTGTATAGTCACCGTTGGATAGGTAGCATCCCTGTTACCTCTTCTTCTATACTATTCTAATGTTAACAGCTATGGCCATTGGCCACAGATGTGTGTTTGGTACATCCCTCACTGTTTAATTTATGCAGGACAGCGCTCCATTCCAAGGAGACACAGGCCTTCTGCCGGATCCCCACAACAATAACACACATTCCCTCCTCCCCTCCCCTACATACATACACACACATACATACACACACACACACACACACACACGCACACACACTCCTCTCGTCTCCTTTTCATCCCCAAACAACTGTGACTGTTTTAATTCTGCCCGCTGATTAGGCCGAATCAATTAAAAGCGGCCTGCTGAGCGCGGCCCCGGCCCAGCATGGTGCACTTAGGAACACATTCATCGGGAGCGGCCTCTTAATCACGTTTTAATTACAGCCCGGCCTCTCCAGAGAGGAGAAAGCAGAGCAGCAGACTCAGGAGCCAGGGGCTGGCCTTTCTCTCCCTCCTTCCTTCCTTCTCTCCTCTTCTAAAGAGAAAGAGGGAGGAAGAAAGAGAGAGAGAGGCTAAGGTGAAAAGGAAGAGGAGGGATCGGTAGCAGTGAGAGACTGGATTCAGCTCCTTTCTTTCCCTTTATGGGGTAAAGAGAGAGAGAAAGAGGGCTTAGCAATTTAGGGGAGAGAAAGAGAGAGAGAGAGAGAAAAGAAAAGAAGGAGTTTAAAAAAAGAAAAAGAGGGGGGAAATGTTGAGGTTTCATTGAGGAAACTGGAGAGTTGCTCCAGTCAAGGGCAGTTTGTTCTTTTGTAATGAGATGCCATTTGTTCCTTTGTGTTCCGATGCGGCTGCAGAGCCTCTAATCATTTCAGTTCTAAGTATTACAGGGATTCCTGCGTCTTGGTGAAGTGCGGTTCTTGCACAATTTGAGGAGATTGCTATACACAGAACAAATAGAATCAAAGGCCTTTTGTGTACAGTCAGGTCATTTGCTCACTGAAAATATATCATTTAGGCCCATTTGATCACAACGATGAACACTATCAATTGCTGCTTATCAATTAAAAGTAAAAATATATATTTTAGATAATTTTACTTTAAAATTATATATATTTTTCACATAGTTTAACCACAAATTCTCACAGAAATTAAAGTGATTTCAAGATCAACATAATTTTGTCAGAGAAGTAAAATAAAAAATTACTGCATTCTGTCAATTAAATCTGCTTTCCAGCAAATCCCTTGGGCACTATGGATCTTTGTTCGAAGAATGGGGAGAGAAAAGCGAATCGCCTTAATGCCTTCTAATGACGTTACCCTCCAAATAGCCCCATACTGCTGGGAACGAGCTAATCCCACCGTGGGGCTTTTCTAGCGGCTGTTTTCAAACGGGCTGCCTCTCGCCCCTCACGCAGTGCTGGCACAATGCCGTTCAGCAGGAGTTCCTGTCCGCAGTCGCTCTCCAATCATCCAAGTCATTGGTGCCGGCATGACTCGCACTGGCCGCCATTATAGCCGTCAATTAGTAGAGCTCACACCGGTCATTTCCTCTGACGCCCTCCACCTCTCTCTCTCTCTCTTTCTCACACACACACCACACACACACACACACACACACACACACACACATACATCCCCACTCTCTCTCCTATGCCATGTCTATCCCCCGGTGTTTGAGTGATAGTCATTGTTGACCTCATCAGGGCAAGATAGTGCTGTTAAAGTCTTCAGGAGGTCACCTCCCTCTGCATGTGAATGGAGCAGGGTCACCACTGCGCTATTAAGCAGATTGGTGGAGAAAAAGCTGCAGGGCTAGTGAGCTGCTGGAGCAGGGCTGCTGTAAGCGGACACCCCAGCAGTCTTAGGTGGTGTTTAGTCTTGATAAGTAGACTAGGTATTGTAGTATTAGATGGTGTTTAGTAATAATTAGTAGACCAAATAGACCAGAGACTGCACTGCATCTAGGCTGGGTTTGTTTGGGAGCGTTTGTAATAGCTGAATAAGTTCAGAGGTTTAAAGCTCTCAGCAGCTAGTTGTCACCGCTGGGCTTAAAGTCAGGTAAATCTATGCGCCTGAAGATATCAGCATTGTTCAAAGCAGTTAAATATAATGATCTATATTTAAATATTAAATGGCTTGGCCCATGCCTAAATTCCAACTCATTGCCAGAGATGAGATGTTTAAGTGCTGTAATGAGAACTTTAAGCTCTGTGACCAACACAGGGTGGACTTCCAGTGATGCAAACGGGATTTCAGCAGCAACAACCCCCCACCCTCCTACACCCCCACAAAAAAAAAAAAAAAAAACTAAGCCAAGCCCCCACACAGCCCCCCAGACCTCTTAGAGTCTCATTCATTGAAGGGATTGAAAAGTGGAAAGATGAAAGCTTTAATTAAGTTGTCCTCTCATTTCCTCCAAAGGTCGAACTCGCCCTGTCCCCCCTCAGATCCATTCTCTTGGACTTCCAAATGAGGCGTGCGTTGAGGATGAAAGGAAGGAACGCATAAGAAAAAGGTATTAACTGTGAAAAACTTTGCATCACTAAATTGGCAGTTTTTTTTCCATCCTCTTTTCCTCTTTCACCTAGAAGTTTCTGGAAGGGAATCTCAAGTGAAATCTCATGCCCTGAAAAATATTTACTTGCATGTCATATGCTGGCATTTACCCTATGTGTAATATTCATAGTGAGATTCGTCTCCAGTCCAAGGCACACTTGACAGATTCACACTAAAAGGAAGTCCAATGCTTATATAAATTCTTTATATCTACACTTTGGGGAGTTGGATGAACAGTTGCCACCAAGTTGCCTTGGGAGACAATCTTGTCAGAGGAAGAGGTAAGTGTCCATGCACGCGTGCCAAGAAAAGCTCTTTTGCGAGGGGGAAGAACAGCAAGACAGATGGCTGTTGCCTTTTAAAAAACACTGCTTGGTGCGCTTCGAGAGACTCGGGAGATAGTTTGCGCTTTGCGAGGAGTCAGGGGAAACAGATGCCCGGGCATATGCTTTTTTTTCCTCAAATGATCCCACTTTGTGGGTTAGACAAACATCTTAAAAGTATTTTTTCCCTTTCTTTCTTTCTTTCTTTCTTTCTTAATGTCTTTATTTCTTACTGTCTTTTTTTCTTTTACTCTCTTTCTCATTCTCACTACCCTACATCTCTTTTTCATCCTCTCTTCTGTAGCTGGTGTGTCGGAGGTCAGCGTCCTTGATTTGTGGTGGTGGAAAACAGCGTGTACAGAAAACGGTGTTCAAGGCAAACGGCGATCTCCAAAACGGAGAGGACATTAGGCGGGCAATTAGCGGCGAGGCCGTGGGCGTCTCTGAGGGGACCGCTCATTAGTCGCTCAGTCTGCGACAGATTTCGACGGTCAGTCAGCTCCTCCGCCATCCGCTGTGCCTGGCAAGACTTTGGCCACTGGCTTTCCTGCTAAGGGTTTCACCTCCCGATCCTTCTGCAAAATGGACAAGAGAGGATTTTAGAAACGGACTAATGAATGCATGCCTTTTGAAAAAGCAGGGTTACCTCAGCTCTTTGTTACGGCTGTCTGGAGTCTATAAGAAATGGCTTACTGCAAAGGGCATACATGTTAGATCCCTCCTATCTTATGAAGACACACGTTTTATGTTGTGTTCATTAAGGGGCTTAGACTGTTTGTTGAACACTTCTCTTACCATCAACACCTGTTGTGTGTGTGTGTGTGTGTGTGTGTGTGTGTGTGTGTGTGTATGTGTGAGAGTGATAGTGCATTTAGTCCCAGGCCCTTACTTTTAATTGTATGTCATTGCACACCATCAGACTCACGGATGCAGACCAAACCAGTAAAATATACAAGAGCCATTACTGCTTCAGTCCTTATACTGAAGATAAAGGCCAACACTTTTACTTCTGATAAATTACACTGTATTTGTGAATGTAAACAAACACGCTATACCAATACCCTATCAAATTGTTCTCATTAGTATCCTGTAAGCAGGATGTGTTCAGGTT
This sequence comes from Tenualosa ilisha, assembly GCA_015244755.2. NCBI lineage: Eukaryota > Metazoa > Chordata > Actinopteri > Clupeiformes > Clupeidae > Tenualosa > Tenualosa ilisha. Next base: position 135,994 of record PYXC01002508.1, on the reverse strand, counting down.
GGACTGGGGGGTAAGAATACTTACAGAGGTGCCAAACCCTCAGGCCAGGAGGAGAGGAAGGGGGTAGGGATGGAGTTGCGTGAAACTCAACAGAACCACGGAAAGGCCCAGAGCAAACAATCTGTCGTGACTACTAGACGGTACCTTAATTATCAGCTGCACACTCATACACACACACACACACAGTCGCGTACACACACATTGACTCACACGCTCATTCACACACTCTCACACTCACACACCTTCTCATCAGCAAGACTGGCTGGCAGCTGAGGTGCCAAAACGGAATGGGCCGAGCTGCCGCATTGCATCCTGGGAATGGGCACTCCTCCTGCTGGTCCCTCCTGCTGTCCCAGGTGCTGCTGATCACACAATCACCCTCTGCCTCTCACACTCAGACACACACACGCACACAGACACGCATGCGCACACACACACAAACACGCAGATGCACATTAAACACACATGTGCATATGTGGCATGCATGCACAAAGAGCACTATAAACTGTATAAGATAATTATACATAGACATTGTTGTACAATTATGCAATTAATCATATACTGCAGTAAAGCTCTCTCTCATATCTCTCACACTAAAAGACATACACACATACACACACACGCACACGCACAATGACAATGAAATGATAATATATACAGACAACATAATGGTCCACTTGGCGGTAATACTAAAATGCAGCGTGAACTGAGTCAGCTTGAATCAATGTTTAGACACCCCCGCCTTTGCCCCCCATCCCCACCTTCAAAAAAAGAGGGGGAAGCATTTTAGCCCACTGTCAGTCAGAGTCTTGGCTTCCCGTCTGCTATTATTCAGTGCAAATCCCCTTTAGACAGGCTTTAGCGATGTCTGCATGGCTAGTCTAGCTGAACCATCCCTGCTTGATTTACTCTCTGAAGGCCATCCACATCTCAGAGGGGAAAAAGGGGTTTTGTTATGGTTGGATAATGGCGCGGGAGTTTCTGGCCATTAAATAGGCACTTCAGGTGTCAACATTCCACATTTCCTTCATTTCAAAAGAGAGAGAGAGAGATAGAGAAAGAGAGAGAGGAGTTGAGAGAGTGAGTAAGTGAGAGAGGAAGAGGGTGTTAGAGGTGGGTGGACGATGGGCCTGCCCCAAGGCTATGCAGGTGTGTGTACGAGCGAGACACCAAGTGTTGGGGGAGCCCCTAATGAAAGAAAAGGAAAAGGAAAAATAAACATAATGCACTGCGAGACTGTCACATTTCAGGAGAGAGACAGAGAAAGGGAGAGAGAGAGAGGAAAAGAGAGAGAGACAAAGAGAGAAGAGAGGAAGAGGCTCTAAACCAAAGACAGACACAGAGCAGAACAAAAGCAATAGCAGAGAGTTAGAGGCTGAATGACAGGTCAAAAGGACATCAAAAACAAGAGTGAAAATGAGAGAAAAACGGACAAGAGAAAGTGACAACAGGAAATAAAGAAATCCTAGAGACAGAATGAGATGAAGAAGTAAAGAGAGAGAAAGAAAGAGAGAAAAATAACGAGAACATTGACACCTCTCCTTATCTACACCCTGGGCCCTTAGGTCCCTGTGTGCTAATTCAGTGTCTTCAGTGTGAGTGACAAATGCTGCTTGTGTGTGTATGTGTGTGTGTGTGTGTGTGTGTGTGTGTCTATGTGTATATGTGTATGTGTGTGTGTGTGGGGGGGGGATTGGACTAGTGAGCCTGCTGTGAGGTGATTGGCTGGGCCTACAGCTAGCGGTGAGACGTGCAAATCTGGAGGGATCCCCCCGCAGAGCAGGACTTCCGGCAGGCAGGCTAGAGGAGTGGGTGGGGGGGTGTACGGGCGAGCAGCCCAGCCTGTCCTCCTAGAGAGACCGACTAACGCTGAACCCCACTTCTGCCGCCGCCACCACCGCTGCTTATGCTGAGCCCCAGCAACACCTTCAGCAGCCAGCGCCTCAGCTGGCAGCTGCACCCCTCAGAGAGAGAGAAAGGAAGTGTGTGTGTGTGTGGGGGGGGGGGGGGGGTGCAGAATGAGAAAGTGAAGGATAGAAAAAAGGAAGGAGGTAGATAAATGATAAACAAGATATCTGCCAAAACCCTCAACATATTCACATAAAGAAACAGATTGCATCCTTTGTTTGCAAGTTTGATCCTGACAAATACCATGAATTTCTCTATAATGTATAATCTTCTATCATGTAGATCATAGTCATCATCATCATTCTCAGTGAAGAAGTCAACAAGCAGATAAGATATGTCAAATCAAATCAGAATTTTACACCTCAGACTCATTCTATACTTGCTGTAATGACAGTGGTATAAGTCACATTGTCCATATTGAGATTAAGCACATATAGTCATGCACACTTTTGCTTGTTCTTAAGTAAAGCTTTCTGTGCACATGGTGAGATGCTGACAAACTGTCATCAAGTTTCCAGAGTTTTTTCCACACGAATCACTTTGAACTAATTAAAGGCCAGAACGTGCTACAAGATGAACAAGGAACACATTGGCAATATTTGACTACATGAACAATAAATTACCATAAACAATACACTAATAAAAACACACACAGCGGTGACAAAGTCTCTGGATAATTATGTGCTGTCAAAACCCCGGGAAGCTAACAGTGAAAGGAGCACGTACAAGCAGATGAAAAAAAAGCATCAACAACACGCAAAGTATTATTTATATATTCATCAAGTTGATGGCAGATGAGAAAACATCTCATCTCACAACTGTGTTTTTTCCCCCTCTGTCGCTCAATTATGAATCACAGTCAGCAACGCTTGACTAAGCAGCCTCACTCCTCAGTGCAAAGTACCCAATTAAGCAACCAACATCTTCACAAATGTCAAGTTTGTTAAAAAAAATTAAAAAGGGTGGTGGTGGTGGTGGGGGGGCACCACTACAGTCATAGCCATATATAGAGGGACCGCCTCCAAAATGAAGGATTCAGTTTCAACAGACATTTAAAATCCATAGTGAGATTTGACACAGTGTAGACTAGATTATATTTACATGGAACTTGATTTGGTTTACAACAATCCTAAAGCACTAGTTAGTCTTCCTAAGCATGATCCACATTCTTACATGCTTGCAAATAAATAAAATGCGACAGGATGATACACAACAACATAAAACATTTTTAGCAATTACTCCCTCATTTTTAATAAAAGTGTAACAAAACGACTCTGACACTCCGCTTGTATCATGATTACCATTACACAAACAACAACAACAGCAACAACAAAAACAACAGAAAAAGACATGTACTGACATCCCCCCCACTGGAAGAGTGGGACAATGATTGTGAGGGAAAAAGACTTGTCTTTGCATGCCATCTGTCCCTGATGCTGACGCGTGGTCTAATTACCACTTCTCCCTTGGCTAATGCTCCCTCATTAGGCCTAGAGAGCATGTGCAATCGACACGAGCGCCGCGAAATTTGCACTAAAAACGCTAGCTGGAGCCATAATGGGACTGGAAAATCTGTCTGGTGCGAAAGGCAATTCACACTCACGGGCTAAACGCTCACTTTGCTCTTTCTCCTTCTTCTCCTTGTCTTGAACATTTCTGTGCATCATCCGCCACGCCACCACAACAACATTGTTCCGGTGTCTGATATTTTTGCTCCAAGAAAGAAGAGTCACACATGGATGCACCCTGCCGGCATGGATCACACTCTGGGAAGAAAGGGGGGAAGAAAACAGCACTTGTAAACGTGAAAGTAAGACCAGAATAAAGAAAGAAAGAAGGAAAAAAATTAAGAAAGAGCTGCTGGTACAGTGTCTTCAGGCAAATCACAAATGGACTGTTTTAAAACAACTATTAAATTCATTTGATGCAGTCTGCAGAAATTTGTTTAACACAATGATGGAATCCAATAATGACGGGAAATAAAGCAACATTTCTGGGAATCACATCATACAATGCTGTTTCTCGTCAGAAGCACTTTGAAGTGGTCAGCAATCTGTAATTAATGTGTTATTATGTGGTTATTCTACATAGTGTGACTACATTCTCTTTTTCTCCTTTTCTCACATCTCTTTCTCTCTCTTTCTCTCTCTCTCTCACACACACACACAATTAACTTATAAGTCATTAAATTTTGCAAGCAGCTATATGTAGGTGTAATAAAGATGATTGTCCTCAACAAGTTGATACAGCATTATGTGCATCAGAGAGGTGTTGTAAAGGCTACAGTACATGGATATTTCGTTGAGACATGTATACACCTTAATCAATTTTATTTCATTGTTTTATATCTGCGCCTGTGCAGGACACATTGGCGAACATGCAAACTTGAAAAAATTCTTTAACTAATGACGAATTATGTAAACTCGTTTGGTTTTTGTTATCGGAATTACAGCTACCTGATTATTGCCAGTTATCGGTTTATTGTGATCATGTCAAAAGACAGTGTCATCAACCAAAACATACATGGAAATTATTCATATTTAGGTAAGCAGTACAACTCTTTGTGGTGGTGATATTCTGAAGGCTTTGTGACATCACAGAACAATACTTCAGAAGATGATGTAGTAACTCTCAGAGCAGAGAATCTCCAGCTGCCTTGCTGCAATGGAACAAGGTTAGCAGGTATGAACAGTTACACATAAAATGTAGTCTCTGGCCAGAGATTTTAATGATTATGATTTCTGTGTTTCTGAACTAATATGAGGGCATGATTTCATTTGTCTTACATGTCAGTCATCAAAGCTGATATAAGATAAATAACATACTACAAGAATTGTGTAATGTTGTAACGTAAACTAACTTGTATATCAAAAGTATTTCACCTTTGTGTAGGATTCAGTCAGTCACTTCAGTAACTAAAATGTCCGTATCACCTCAGAGACTCCAATGTCTTTACCACATCAATGACTATAATGGATATCACTTCAGTGTGTCTATATCACAAGCCTGCTGGTTTTCTTTCAGTCCCCACAGTATGTCCGCTACAGATGGATCCAAATGGCAGGCCTCCCTCCTGACTGTCACCATCCTGCAGGCACGTCGGCTCCGGCCCAAGGACCGCCATGGTGGCAGCAACCCTTATGTGCAGGTGCAGCTAGGCAACCACAACTTCACCACGAAGACTGCGCCCAACACGCTCTACCCAGTGTGGAATGATGCCGTGACCTTTGCCCTGCCCACCCCATGGAATGATGCCACAACGGTGAACCTAACGGTCATGCACAGACGCTCGCTGGCCGCTCTACCGGACAGGTTTCTGGGTTGGGCTGAGGTGCGGCTAGTTGATGTGTGTCGGAATCATCAGCCTGTCTGCACAAAGTGAGTGACTGACAGAGTCAGTCTGCTGAGACATTATGTTAGACGTTACCATGGCTACAAAGTTCAGAACATCTCAATGCAATTAATATGGTATTATTAGTCCATAACAAGCATTTGTTTAATTATAGAAACGAATTACATGTGTTATGTAAACAATCCAAACCAGCCTTTTCCATGACACAAGCAAAACAAAAACAATGCATGACAGTCATATCCTGACCAGTTTTGTCACTACAAGGTTAAATGTATAAAATAATCCGCAGTGTTGTATCATATTACATGGCTATGCAGTCTTAAACAAGGCAATCTTCAATAAGGGAGGCAGCTCAGACTACCTTGCTCTCATCTCATTGTCTGCTCACCCATACACCTTACAGGCAAGGTTTTGAAAGTGTTGAGTGGTTAAGAGATCCAGTAGCCTGATGCATCAGCCACTTACACATTGTTTCACTTTGTGTAAAGTGTGTGAAACCTAACAAATGGCATATGTTCGCGCCACGGTGGGGCCGATACTTTCTGCTTCAACCAATCGCTACTGTTTGATCTTGGCGTATGTTACGCACTGGAACGCATCGTTTGAATTCCACGTTATCACTTTCAGCCCTCCCTCTGTTCACTGCTAGCTTGTCCCAGTTCAGAGACGGAGTGAACTGAAGCCTACAGCTGGCATCCTGATGCAGTTGCAGAGCTAAATGAAATTGTGCGGAAGCACTAGACAGCGCTAGCCTGGCTAGGGATTCAGGTCATTGTGTCTATGAATATACCTCTGAAATGTGGAAAGCAGTTCAAGACTAAATTGGGTTTATTTTACCAAAGTATTCATTGGGCCTGTAGAATCAGAAAGGATTGTTGATGTGGGAATATTCCCATTTACCTTAGTAAATGCCATGAGCTCATTTGTTGCTGCTGAATACCCTTCTCATTAGCCTGTAAATCACTACGACCCCCTCAGCCACGCTGCCTGTTGACTTTACTAATTATACTAGCAGACAAACTCATCTATGCCACTGATAGGTGCCAAGCAACTCCCACACATGCCAACATGCATGTCAACAGCTGAAAATATACCCACCAGACAGATGCACGTCCCTGCATTCTCACTCAACGGCTGCTCTCGCATTTACGTTATCAAAGCCATTAAGCCTTTGCAGTTGCATGTTGTACAGACTTGGAGAGACAGAGAGAGAGAGAGAGAGATGTACCAGTAATACTTATGAATGTCAACAAACAAGTTAATCACAATGATGGATCACTTCATGAGTCAATCTGTCCAGACTGGCACATTCAGTGGCTCATGCTTGTAAATGTATTTTGGATTTCAGTTGACATTTAGATGTTGTCATTTTTAAGCCTGATATGTTTGTTTTTGTGTACTCCATTGTGACACAGCATGGGATCACCACGCTTCATTGATTAATTGCCTACAGGGGAATCATTAATTAGCAAAAGCAGAAATAGGCATGACAAGATAAAATACTGTTTGTTTGATTGATCTTTTAGTTTCCTTAACCACCTTTTTTCCAACAGTAGCATTGGCTATCACATTTTTTTCAGACTCTGTCTTTCTAAAGAAGCCTGTTCAACACATCTTAGAATTCAATTTTTATCAGTGCAACACTATACAGTGCGGCTTGAAATCATTTGGATGCTGTACAATTAACCAACCTGTTTTTGTTTTTAGCATTATTTGGTCATAAAAGTTGAATGTGATCCCATCTAAGTCATTAGAAAAGGTTAGGGTTAGGGTCACAATTTGCAAAATAAATTACTATATTTCATGTCTTCTAAACCAAGAGATGCTAGCTTGAGCCCTGCTGAGGGGTGGTAGCTTAGCCTACATGTGTGGCTCTACACTGTTACATGCATCCTACTGATATCACATTTCTGATCACATTTCTTATGGATGGATAAACACCTGGCACCGCTGGCTCCACAGCCACATTATGGATGTGTACTTCTGCTCAACTACAGTTGTGCATCTGTGTTCCTTTTGCTCTGGCCAGACATGCACTGGTTTGTGCTAAGGCAATGTTGGTTCTAAAGGACTAGACACAAGTTTGTTTGTCAGAGCAAGCAAGTATGAAATAGATTTTTCTGATGTGTCAACTTTGTTCCACCACTGCCAATCCACCCATCAAGTGGCCTACACGCCTAAACAAGTTTTAAAGAATGGACAGTGTTTCTCCTCCAGGATAATTTATAACATTCTGGCAGCTAAATGCCATTTTTACAAGACTGCAGGCAGAGATCTGTTTAAATACCTACAAAATAATGTTACTATAACTGTTGCTTGTACATCCTTTAAAAAGTGCTAACTAAACTAACTATTATAGCCTACTACATCAAAACATGCTAATATCATTGCTATCAGTTAAGTCACCGCCAGGTTTAATGACAGATGGCACAATGAATAATAATCCAACTGTAGGAGTTTTATTTTTTCTCCTTTTTCTCTATTTTGTCTCCACTTTTACTTTTAGCATGTCTCAACAAACATGACCACACGTCTTCATGATCTAGTGTAGTCGTAGTAGTAGTGTAGTGGGCGGTGGTGGCGTAGTGGTTAAGGAACCTGGCTAGCGTGCAAGTGGCCTGAAAAGTTGTGGGTTTGAATCCCAGCTGCCACCGTTGTGCCCTTGAGCAAGGCACTTAACCCTAAGTTGCTCTAGGGGAGACTGGCCTAGATAGTTGACAATTGTAAGTCGCTTTGGATAAAAGCGTCTGCTAAATGTAAATGTAGTCTGTGTACATTTTCAAGCATCCTTCAAGTTCTTCCCATCATGCACTGCATTTTAGGTAAATTACACAACCCCTTTTTCTCATTAAATACAAAAGGAACAATATAATTTAACTACAACACTAATTATTTTTAGTAACATGTCTCACTTACCACATTTCAAAATTGTTTTAGAAATTTCACTAGTGATTGTATTGCTTACCTAAAATGATACATACACACAGAAATGTCCCAACTGAAATGAGAGTACAAGCAGTAAATCTGTTTCTGATTTGGCAAGACATCATCATTATAACTGCCATTGATAAGTCTGCATGTACACTGTCCCTGAGCGAATTAGGGATGAAAGGCCGTGAATTTAACGTTGAAAGTGGGGGGGACATATCAGGTTACCGTAGAAACTGAAGGTGTTATGTCCCCCTTGTCCCGAGCCAAATCTGTGCGCTTGCTCATAAATAGAAGAGGACAGTAATCCATCAGGGCAAAGGTTGTATTTCCTTTATGGATCTCTATCAGCTCCCCTTAGCTCACCTTACATTAACTAGGGTGGCTACCCTATAGCTTTCAGTTTAATATTCAATATACCCAATTCAGTTAACATTAGCTGACGCTTCATCATCCGCTCTATGCTGTATCAAAGTTTCATGTGCCTTTTCCTACCGACAGCAATCTTTGACCTGGAACAACAGGGATATGGATTTATCCTTTAACTGAGTCCAGTGGAAGCTGGTAGACGAAGTCATTGTCCTCGAAGGTGTGCCGTCATGATTGACTTCTCAGTGAACATTTTAGCTCAGTCCAAGCACAAGCGCACGACTAGCCATCATACAGCTAACTAACTCAAACTCTTATCTACATTTTCCAAGCAATTAAAATTCTGTCTGAAGTTTTACTAAAACACAGATTTCCCACCAAACCATCGTTGGCCAACATATTTCGCAATCTTGGTCGTTAAACCATAGTTTGCACATTTGGTGTTTCTACAGAAATCAATCGCAACCCTGACTAGAAAGTTCTGTGGTTGGAATGATTGGTCAAGAGTAGTCTTTTGGAGCATCGTTAATGGATATAGGGTGTGGTCACCCTATAGTATTAGTTTGACTGGAATGGGCCTTATGTCTACCAGAACATCTTCCAATGAAGTATTTCACTTATCGTTACTTTCTGAGTATTAATTCATCCCAGCTCAGCGATGGTTTGTGACTTCAGATGCACCCATGGCCATCATACACTTGAGCACAGGCTGATTAAGTAGATATTTAGACACAGCATAAAGATGTTCAAACATTTGTTATATGTTAGTTGCTAAATCTCAACAATTACTGTGTATGTTGTCATGTAGTATCTGTGCAGAATTATTTTCTGTCCAAAATATTCTGCTTGATGTCATTAAAATGGGACTGTGTTTTGAACAACTAAAATAAGGATTTAAATGAACAAATAAGATTTACCATCATGGTAAATAATGCAAAGCATGAACTTAAATAGTATCCCAGACAAAATGGGCACGAACTTTACAATACCAGCACACTTAAATGTTTTAAACATTTTAAACCTTTTTACTACTTTGTTTTTGATCTGTTTATATTTACAGTATCTCTCTAGCATATTTGTCCCCTAATTTCTATAGTGCTACACAGATACAAATAAAATAGGTACATTTTTTTGACATGCAAATAAGCGATACAGGCAAAATACAGGCTCAATTGTTTAACTCTAAGGAAGTGGAAAGTGAATTAATTGGCCAAAACGGCAGCATATCCCTTTAAGTACGAGAAGTAATCTACATTACATGTACCTAAGTAATGAAGGTAAAGGTACAAGTAGACAAAATATTGTCTGTTTAAAACATGTCCTGAAAAAAAACCACACACACACCATCAGAATGAAAAATGGTGCCTACATCACACCTACAGGTTTAATGGTTGTTTGCACTTGTCCAATGACAGTTTGGCTTCCCAAAAACATTGTTGCACTAACTCAATGGAGCACCAAATTCAGTTTCCACTGATTCTTGTAACTCTACTGCCAAATGAAAATGTAGTCGAGTAAAAATATGCAATTAACTCAGGAAATGTAGTGAAGTAAAAGTTGACAGATTTTTAACAGTTTAAGTAAAGTAGAGATGCTCCCAAAACAAGTATTTTTACTTACAGTGGTTACTGTACATCTCTGGCAGTTTTATGTTTTATGTTAGTGCATCAACTAAGAACCACTGACCACTCGGGTGAGTTTCACATGTTTGCAAACTTAAGTTTTAATGCGTTTTATCAAAGATTATGTGACTGCACCTATGCAGCCATTGTCTAGGTGGGAAAGTGCTACCACAACAACCTGAAAATCTTTATACCATCATTATATCATTGTAAACCATAAACCATTGTATTTCATTATAAATGGTCAGATATAAGTGTAAAAAGTAAAAAAATGAACTTGACCTTTATAGGAGCAATAAATCTTTAATAGGCCTACTCCGCACTATATAAAGGTTATGTTGTTGATCTTTAATTTGCTTTTGTCCATCACTGACTGGTGAAATTATTGCAGTTAAAATGGAGATATCTTAAGATCTCAATTTTAGTCATCATATAAGTAAAAGTTCTTTACAGCAATGGCAGTCATAGATATCTTGAATCTGGTTTCTTCTGACATCTGGCATGTACCCAGCATGTACCCATCCCCTAGCATCTACCACCACAAGTTTATTAGATCTTTGAGAAATACTGCACATTATGTCAGTTGTAGTAAGTTGCATTTAGAGAGTCTGAAAGCTGTGTCCTTGTAGGTGGCTTACTCTTGAATCCAAGCCCAAGAAGAAAGTAAAGGACAGGGGGGAGATGGAGGTCTCGTTCTGCCTGACAAACCTCCTCTTCTCCCCTACCAGAGTGGACAGCCAGCTCTCCTCCATCTGTGGGGCCAGCCATGGCGGCTGGGGGAGCACAGAGCCCCATGGGCCATCTTCTGTTCAGGTCAGTGCCTCATCCCTCAAAAAGAAAAAAAAAGAGAATAATGGAATCATTAGCCAAGTTATAGTTTTATAACACAAATGTTTCCTTCTCAGTTTACCACCCACACTGCTTTCACTGGGACAGTTTTTTTTTTTTTTTAATTTAACGTAATGAAAAAGGTACTAGAATTACTAAATTACATCACTGATTTATGTCTGTATATTAGGTTAAATTTCCAAAATAGAAAGTGTCAAATTTATCTGACTTAACACTGACTCATGTACCATTTATAGTACTGTGACAAATATTAACATGTACATAGGTCTACTGTCATTAAAACTAGCAATAGCACAGATGTAGATAGGCAGGCAGCTTTGGGTTGGTTTTGGCTGCCTAGTTACAACACTGGGCAGGGCAGCTCCTTGGTGGCTCATGTGGTCTCTCTCTCTCTGTCTCTCTGGCCGTGGCGTCTGTGTGCCTTTGCAGCCGGTGGAGAAACCCTCGCCAATCCAGCCATCTTGCGCTGTAGCTCCAGTACTGGACCAGTCCCCACCATCTGTGGCCAAGCACACCCACGAGCAAGCAGCCAGTCCGGCATGCGTCAGCAGCAGCGGCGGCGATGGTGGTACAGCGTCTATGTGTCCTCTCTGTCTCTCACACATTCCCTGCAACCCGATGAGAGATTAGCATATTAGCAGATTACATTGTGATAGAAAATGAGTCTCTGGACATTCCGAGATTAGCGAGTCTTTGTTGTGACAAAGTAGTCCAGGGTTCAAGTTCAAGTTCATATTTAGTTTTCCCATTTTTAGTTTTCTCTCTGGATTAATCAATATCGTTGATCCCACTGCATAGCCTACATTTAAGAAACATCTCTGGTTCAACCTATGAGCCATTTCAGAACTGTGTAGTGAGTATTAGCAAGTGCTAGAAAAGGGAATTCATTGTTAGTAGTGCTTGCCATGCCTTAGGCTAAAACCTCTACTGGAGGATCATTAGCAACTTTGCCAAAGACCGACCACGGTGTGAAGCTAGCTCATAGTGTGTAAGCCTGACACAGAGCAGCTACACTCTAATAAAGAGGGGAGCCTTTTGTAGAATCTGATCACTGAAAGGACTTTGACAGTGTCTTTTGTCTTTGTGATGTGACACCCTTGAATGTCCCAATATGTAGTCGTCCTTAAGCAATTGAAAGCGTGAAGGAGGAGGGCAATTTGTGAAGTGCAATGTACGTGTCTTCTTTCTTCTCCAGAATCCCCAGAACGCGCTGCGCAGACTTTGGCCAACCACAGCGGATTAAACAGCATGACAGCATCAGCCAAGAGCGAAACAACAGCAGTTGCTGATTGCAAAGCAGGAGACGGCACTCCAATGGCGTCCAAGGACGACGGCAACCCCCCAGCTAAGAGCAGCATTTCAAGCATTGCCACCCAGACTAGCCCTCCACCATGCCCCCCAGAGACCTCCAGCGCCCCCACTGGCCAGGCTGCCAAGCTTTTCCTCAGGTTGGGCTACATGCTAAGGCGGCTGCAGTACCGTTGGGGGCTTGGGGCTAACAGGGGAGAGATGCAGCCCTTGCACATCCCCGACGGACACCCAGAGGGCTCAGTCAGGGCTGGGGAAAGCATCTCGGAGGCCCTAGAAGGGGCCTCAGTTGCAGGGTCGGGGAGGCTGAGAGCACTGTGTCTGTGGGTGGAGCGCTGCCTAGGGACAAGTTGAATCACCACGGAAGTGAGCTGTGACCAAAAAAATACACTGTATATAAACTGCACTTTGGAGTGTTACCTGTTCACTTTGTTTCAAGAGTTTGTATGTTTACTCCAACCCACAATTAATTTCAAATTGTGTGTGTGTGTGTGTGTGCGTGTGTTTGAGAGAGAGAGAGAGAGAGTGTATTTTGTATGCATCTTTTGTTTTTTTCTCTACAAAACACTTTTGTTGTTCAGCTAATAAGGTAAGGTGACACTCATGACACACTTGCACATACACACTCGTGTACGCACACAAACGCATGCGAGCACACAATTGCAAACACAGACACACACACACACACACACACACACACACACACACACACACACACAAACACACTTTGTTTCAAGAGTTTGGATGTTTACTCCTCCTCAGAATGAATTTAAACTGGTCTGTGTGTGTGAGTGAGTGTTTTGTATGCATATTTTGTTTTTGGCGCTCTACAAAACACTTTTGTTGTTCAGTTAATAAGGTAAGGTGACACTCAAGGCACACTTGCACATACACGCACACACACACTTGCATATGCACACACAAACGCATGCGCGCACACATTGAGTGACATTTTCTCCACACCTGAGGTGACAGAGCTCTCACCTCCTGAGCAATGCCTGGTGTGAAAGCTTGAACAATAGGTTGGCATTTTTCCACCTTAAACAGATCCATGTCTAAATGATGATCACAGTTTTTTTGAAGTAAATTCTAACTTCATTAGTCTCTCAAGAAAGCCTCCTCCGCCTCCATTCCCACAGTCCACCACATGAGTGTGTGCAAGTATGTAGTGACAGTGTGTGTATGCACACCATTTTAACAGTTTATCAACTTTTGTTATTCAAGAATATAACACTGTTGCTGTTTTTATGCCAGTATGATTTGGAAAACATCAGGAGAAGCCAGTCAAATATGCCAATTTTGGAGTGCATCAAGCTGTCAGTAATATTCTCAGTAGCTTGTGACATCCACCTGCAATTTATTCCCTTTGGAGATGCTTCCATTGTTATACACACAGTAAGCTTTCCTGTTCTTATACAACGAAACAAATGCCAGTTCAACATGTAGTGGGTCTATTTAATAACAAATTGAATTTACTTCAACTTGGTTCAAAACATAAACATATATATGTAACAGATGCCAGCTAGCCTAGCTATGTGTGTAGAATATTAGTAAACCTCCCTCCCGACATCTCAAGAGCCTCCTAGTCAGTTGACTGGGAGCCTGGGCTTTTGGCTGACTGGCTAAGCATTCAACTCCCAATCCAAGGTTGCGGGTTGGACCTGCGGGTTGGACGACTCATGATGACCTCGGTTACATAGAGTATGTGAGTCTGTTGCAGCAGGCCCTCATTAGCCCACAAAAACAGGAGAAGCTAATCATCCAACCTGGCATCACTCCTGAGTCTGGGGGACACCTATCCTGCAGCTTGATCCAAGAGCCAACGCTGATATGTTTACATGGCAGACTGAGTGCATTAGCTAAAAGAGAGGCTGCAGAAAGCAGTAGACAAAACTCTAAAGTTGATAACACTGAACAACATTTCAGCATGCTGGTAAACTGCATTATATTCTTCCCACCATGGACTGCTGTTTTGTAGCCTACTGTGTGTTAATGTGACAGATTTAATGGTCTCAACATGACACTGCCTTTGTAATCTGATGCAGGACACCACATTCCCTCTCACAATGTGATGTCAATCACATGCTTTGGGCTGCCTATTTAAGCAGGCTAATGACTATGCAGAGGCAGTGAAGTGGTTATGCAATGGCTCTCTGCGCTAGTTGGTGTCAATGCACCAACCTACAGACATAACAATTGTTAGGCCACAATGGCAGTCTCTTTAAAGGTGCCCTGCCATACATCTGTATGGTATTTCAAATTGATCTCTCAGGTCTCAAAGGTGGTATGTAACTTTAGTTGGGCTGAAAACGGTCCAGGGAGACCTTAACAACACTATGTGTAACCTTTTTAAAAAGCCCCAGAGTAAGCCTTGTTTTTCCACCTATAATAATAAGCTGTGCTCTGATTCGCTGCTGTCATTTCAGTGTTGCAAGGCATATTGAATGAATAATCTATTTACATTAGTTCACTAATTTTAGAATTGCAAGGGAAGAAGAACTAAAACTTTTGGAATATTAAATATCAGAGGAAATGAAGGCCTGGAGACTGTAAACAGACACTTGACAACAGTAAGCTTGTAATATGTAGGGTTTCACACTAGCCAACATAACCAGATAACTGCTTCACAATCACAAGGTTACTGTTTCAACCACAGGTTAAAGCTTACAAAGCCTGATATCTTCCATTGTATTCGCCAAAGTTGACAAGTCTTTCTTTTTTAAATGCAGTGGACACAGAAATAATAAGGGACTTCTCCAATAAATTCGCTGCAGCCATTTGTCTCTAACCTCTTGATATTCAGCATACTAAAAACAAGACATTGCTAAATTGCCTGTTATTTTCATTTCACGGATATTCATCTTGCATAGTTAGGATTTTGTGGGGAGGGCACTAATCAAATATAGGAGAGCATGGATTGTGTGACAATTCAGTGCCATCCGCCAGTGGCTCAAGCTTGGTCTATCTTGTGTAAACTTGATCAGCTTTTCAGATTGGCCTGATTTCTCCATTTATTACTTTCCACTGGCTATTACAGACAGTGAAGATTTTAATACATTTTCACATGCACCGTATAACTTGTATAGACCTATCATATTTCAACAGGTAAAAACAGGTTTGTGTGGCAGTGCACCTTTAAAGGAGCTGTAAGTGATGTTGGATGAGGTTGCATCTATGTTTATGTTTCCTACTAGATGCAACCAGACCACTAAAACATGCCATACATACAATACTCTTCCCTCCACACAGTGTTTTGTTATTGTTTGGGGAGAGACTGCAACCTCTTTGTTTGTTTCCACTTCATAGATTTTTACAGTGTATAGTGGGAGCAGATCATGTAAGGGATAATGTATTGTCCGCCGGTCATTGTAGGAAAATATTTCCCAACAGGACGAACAGGGTCTTGGTTTGTCCTGAGGGGAAATATTTTACGGGTACTTGCCAAAATGATGATAGAAAACTTCACACAAACGTCTTTTAAATTTAAATTTTTAACGTTTCAAGGCTTCTGCCACGAAATAGTTCTCTACGTAACTTGAACTTGAAAGATTCTTCAGAACGCAGCTGATCTCCTTCACGGAATGATATGCAGATGTGGATTTGAAGCAAAAATACTGGTTGTCATTGACAGTGGTCATTATGCTTTCGCAGCGGTCATTATACAGAAATAACTGACCTTCGAACGTTGAGAAGGCCCAAAGTGAATGGGACCTCTTGGAGCATTCTGGAGAGCCATGTAATACGTGATGATATTAGCTGAATGTCACAAAAAAATGTTATAATAGTGTAATAGTCATCTAAATCCCTTGGAGTACCTTTAAGAAGAATCTGGTTTTATTACTGTAAAACATTTAAAACACTAGCTCTACAACTGTGGTGGCATCTGTGGTGAACCAGTCAGGGAGTTGGTCCGGTTACCAGAGGGTGGCCAGTTCATTCCCTGGCTGGTGCAACGAGATGGATCGGGGAACTGATTATGCAATGTTTCCCCACATAGATGCAGTGCAAGGCACCTAACATTAACATTAAGGAAAATGTGCACCTCAATGTGTGTGCGAGCTCCATGCATGGGTATGTGCAATACATTTACATTTATGCATTTAGCAGACACTTTTATCCAAAGTGACTTACAATTTGTCAACTATCAATTGTTCAGGGTCAGTCTCCCCTAGTGCAACTTAGGGTTAAGTGCCTTGCTCGATGGCACAACGGTGGCAGCTGTTGACCGAACTTTTCAGGCCAATAGCATGCTAGCCACTGTGTTCCTTAACCACTGCGCTACCACCGCCACAACACGTGCAATACATACAGAGCTCCAGCCCCCGGATGTGTTAAAGGCAGAGGACAAATTTATTCCAGGACATTCGAGCTATTGAACCTATACAGGTTAAGTACATACAAATACACTTTGATACTGTTTCTTTGTTTCTCACTTGTAGGTGCATGCTCAGATACATCCCAGATTTCCTTGCATATCTACCACATTGAGCAGAGTTTCCAAGCAATGAAATGGTGCCATTGTTTTATGCTTACAGACACCACACCTGTTCATTTCCTGAGGATGACACACTGGGTTTTTTGGTAAATAAAGAGTCAACATAGGGACACATCTGTAATGGCTTCAAGAAGTGACTCTTTGAGAGGGAAAATAAACACCACCACCACCATCCCACCCCCTTCCCTATGGGAGTGCAGGAAAACGAAGGAGAGAATTAGGCGGGAAATAAATGTGAGAAAAAGTGTGAGAAAGAGAGAGAAGAGGGAAGTGTGTGTGTGTTTGTGAGAGTGAGAGAGACACCCAGACACGACTGCACTGATCTGACTACAGGGAGTGTGGCTCATCACTGCAGACAGGCCCTGAAACATCCAAACCGCAGTGATACTTCATGGGAACAGTGGGAGGACGGGCTGGGACGGAGGGATGTTTACCTTTTCACACCTCCGCCGGTGGAGGCGGAATCTAACTCATGCTGAGAGCGGAATAATTGATTTGGACGACTGCCATGTCAAGAACATCTGTTGGTCTGACAGTCGCACCACCACACCCCCAGTGACATAACACACAACGTGCAAATCAAGGGACCTCCACTCACTCAAGTGGAGTGACACACACATACACTCACACACAACTACCACACACAGGCAGGCAGAGAGACACACAAACACACACACAAACAAACACAACAGAAGTTCACACTACTGCACATTCTAATGACGTAACACATAAGATGACAGTCAAGGGAGGGACAACCACTCAATCACAATGAAGTTAAAACCCACATTTTACCCACACACAAACCAGCACACTCACACACACAATTTCTATGTCTCAGTCTTAAGTTACCACAGACTGCCGACCTATATAAGCCCTATAATAGATAATGATCATGACAATGCTGACATTGACACTTCAAGTTTCCAATGCACTGTAAACACATGACAATTATTTAAACACCAGTAAACAACAAAAGCCAAGCCAATTTCACGTTATGGGAAAAATTACTGTAAGTGATAAAGTGTCTCTGAAGAGGTGTGCTTTTTTTTGATCTATACTCAGCAGCCTTTCTTGTAAGTAAGTGTGAGTGTTTATTTCTCCACTTAGTACAGTTAGCAGCATAACATCCATACCTCACATTTATTCTTGATCATAAGCAGTAAAAATCTTTCCTTTTTTTGTTATTACCGTTCATCATACCTCTCTTTTCTAGACATTGCACCAGGCTGAGCTTTAATCACTGAACTAGCAGACGGGCAGCCTTTTCCACGGCCCCCCACCCCCACCCCCGACACACACACCTCCTTTCCATCCGCCTTCATGGCACTCCCATTTAAAAAGTGAGAAATTATAATTATCAGAATTATGCCTTTAATGACGCGTTAATTAGACTCCTACAGTGAGATTAGCAAGTGCTTATGAATTATTAACTGCGAAGTCTTTCAGCGTCTTTACAGGCAGGACGACTAAAATCTGCTTTTTTTATGGTGATTAGCGTCCTCTGAAATAGCACAACAGACTGTGCTGCATATGTTGATGATTACAACTTTTAGGTGCATTTCTTTAACTCGGCCCTAGTTCTTGGTGGTTTCTTGCCAAGATTTTTCTCTTTTTTTTCAAAAGAAGCAATTATAACAGATTGGCTCATACAATGCATATATTCTTGTCTCTAAATAGATTCTTCTATTTTATTTGCGTATTTTCACACCCTTAGACATTTCTGCCACTTTGGTGGAAATGCATAAAGGGCATGGCTCCATAAAGTTAGTCATTAATGATACTCTTGTTTCATTATTTGAAAGTCTTTCTCGTCAGGAATGATCACATACAAATTTTAGGCTAAGAAATGACTGACCTCAGTGCAGGCAGACATTTGATGAAATCATTCTCTTTTTTGGCAACAGGATTGGAACTGGTTGTGCGTGGGATTATTTGTCTAATCAACAGAGCTGTAATTATGTCTTGTGTGTGCTTCTACATTTGTCTGTGTCCTGGGTATTTGCAGGCACCCAAGATTTTAAAAATCATTCCTTATTCCACACACCACAGATATGACTGCTGTAACACAAATGTTAGAGGCAGGTTTTAAGTTTCATGTTCCCACAGTAAAAGGATTTGAGTAGAAATAAGTCACTCACGGCTAGGGTACTTCACAAATTAGAACGTACGTCCCTGCCTGTCCTTTATGTTGATCAGTATTGCAGTCATAGTCTGTGATTCACATGAGAGCTCTTTCAGTTTTGAGTTCAACAGCCAATTACATTGCACCCCTCCCCTCTGTGTTCAAGGAGCAATGTGTTGATTGGCTAGACTAGTGAATGGCTTGTTCTGTGCCACTTTGTTTTCCTTTTCAGTGCTTTGGACTCTAAATGGACTTCTGCATGCCAATCATGAGCACTTCATTGAATCTAACAAAAGTGTATTGGACTAGAGAATATAGACTCCCACACTGAATGAGCATATTAAAGTGGTTTGACAAACCTGTTGTCTCTGTGTCCTTTGCGGTGTTCCCTGATTTCAAAGACTAGGCACTACAACAAGCAAAAAATTCTAAATTACCCTTGGGATGAATGATGAATGTATTTATATATGTATGTATGTACTATATGTATGTATGTATGTATGTATGTATGTATGTGTCTATCTATCTATCTATCTATCTACTGTATCTATCAATCACTCTGTCTGCATCCTCCTCCTTGAGGTGGCCCCTGTCATGTGCCTTCTTCTGCTGCTGATTTTTTTGGATGTAAATCAGGCTGCTAATTTGCAGGCCTTGGGCCATGGCACCTGCTTCCTATACTCTACTGCATGTGTGCCTGTAGCTGAGATGAGCCGGAGAGTGGTGCGACAGTGTGTCAGGCATTCAAACTGGCACACACAGACTAACACTGGGTCCTCTCCCAGATCGATTCCTGGACAGGCATGACCCCCACCCTATAGCCTATCAGTCATGTTTAATGCATGACTTCTGCGTAATAAACTGACGCAGGCTGTGGTTAAGTGGCATGATGGATCCTCTCGCTGATCACTGAAATGTTTATGGTGAAGGGCAGAGCTTTGTTGACATAATACACCAAATTGTGCTGACAGCGATTTTCATTGTGCCTGCGCACACGCAGCCTGCTTGTGCTTTAGGTGTTGATTGGTTCCCTAATGCTTTTCAAAGGAGACGAGCTGAGCTGGAGTGAGGAAAATGAGTTTCTCAGAAATGTCATTTGGACTAACCACTGCTAACAGGGGACACACACTCACGTGAGCATATGATTAGTTTATCTGGCTGAATGAGCTGACTCAACCCAACGAAAACAACATGCTTGAAAAACCCAGACAGACAGTAGCCCATTAAATGCTTTTATTGCATGTAGGCCATGCTACCAGTATTTTTCCTTGTCGGCACACACACACACACACACACACACACACGCACACAGGCACACACACACAGGCACACACATGTAACAGCGGTCACTTGGGGTCATTACCTCATTTGATCTGTATGAGGTGGAGGGGCAGGGTCAAGTCCTTCTGATCATCAACGGTTTAACACTCAAACAATGGACTGCTAAATCAACAAGGGTGACAGAGACCATTGACTACTAAAGTTAAACTTTTTGAGTACATTTAAACATGATTTTTTTCAGTATGAGCCCTGTACAATGTTTAAGTCTCTCATGCCTGCCTTCTCTACAGTCTTGTCTCAACACATTTATTTGTACGAAACAATTACAAGTTTTGGGCAGCCCATCTTAAATTCACAGAGCATTCAAATGTTCTAGATGTGCCTGAGATCTTTTGGCCATAACTTTGTTTACATATTGAGTGAAGTTTCTAAAGTAAATATCAGAGTCAATTAATACAGGATCAGTTTTTAATGCTCTGACTGATATGTGGGTCTACAGCTCTGCTTACTTTGGACAGAAATAAGGAAATAAAGTAGTTTTAATGTACTAATGCATGCATGAAGAAAGACAATTTAGTGTATAATTTAGAAAATTAATAATGTACGTTCAAAGTGTGGTTAATTTACATTGTAAAAGGTTATGGGATGATGAGTAATTTTCTTATTCTATTCAGCTTCCTGATTGAAACATAATTGGCTGTTGTCAACTCAACTTTGACATCCCCTGCTGGATGGTTTGTCACCACAGAAGACACATGCCTGTGTGAAAAAGACCTTAGGGCATACAGAGACACAAACACAAACATGTCTCTCTCGCTCCCCGTCACTTTCACATACCACCCAATCCACACAAATAAAGGCACGACCAGCCAACCTGCCTTGACACACCATGGAGAATCTTTCTCTTCTGTTCTTTTTTTAATGCGTAAGGTATGCAAATGAGCCGACGTCAACTCCCCCTTTCGCTATAACATTAATTAACACAGTGTTACCATATTCAATATTTGGTAACAGAGGCACATTCTGCGGATGTAAAAATTTACAGGTTTCCAATTTTAATGAGGCACCTATACACAGGTGTGCTAATGAAGAATCGGTCTCGTTTGAATAAAATCGTACTGTTTAGACGAAAATTAATTAACAGCGGAGTAAACGAATGACACTTCCTCTGCAAGAAAGGGTGAATTTATGCCACCACGCAAATGTGGCGCGATGGCTCAATGCCACCGCTCTCACTTTTTGAGTTTATTTCAGTCTGTCGTTGAAGTTCTGGTACATCATTTATTAAAAGTACCGATATTAGGCATACCTTTAGAAGTTAAAAAACACTCCAGGGACTTATTATCATGGCATCCAAATGGCAGCCTGTCAATGTTGTTGCTTAAAGCAGGTAAGATGTACCATTTTAGTGAATTACGCCCTGCGCTACACTTAAACTTCAAATGCTTCAGACTAATAGATAATTTAGACGCGGCCCGTCTTGACTACTCCGATTTAACTTCCAGGATCATGATGTTTAAACCCTCGTTTTCCTCAGACGACACAAGGGTAACAGCGCATCATTAAAAGGCATGAGGTGAAATTTTACGAGGCAGCCGGGGTGGAGCAGAGAGAGAGGAGGGGAATGCCGACGCGCTCTCTTTCAGAGTTGCGCGGAACACTGTTTAACCCGAGGGCCCGCGCTAAAAACCTTTCCCCGACTCAAACGCAGCAATTAGAGAGCATTGTGAAACAAGTGTTAGATACTAAAAAGTGTCTCACACGATATCTTTCAGATTATCACCTTGAATACTCACTTGAGGCAAATGCTTTTGCATTTTTTCATAGATATCAGAAATACTCAGTCTGCAGTTGCATTCACCCCAGCTTGGTGAAGATTAAAAAGCTCTCCATATTTTAAATCCTTTCGTGCTAGTACAACGTTTACCACCTATTAAGAAAAACCTGCTAGGCTACACATAGTCCTCGGTTTTGCATGGTGGCTGTTTAGGGAAGATGAACAATAAAGCATCTTGTGTGAGTGAGTGTGTGTGTGTGTGTGTGAGAGAGAGATGTACTGAAAATATATAGCATAAGAAGTGGGTCTAGATGCATGGTTTCTTGGGTTTACTTTGCTGAAAAGTTCTGTTGGCTAAAATGCCAATCCAGTTTTTCAGTAGCCCCAGATCACAGGCCTGTTTAGCCTGGCTACGTCGGACGTCGGGTTAATTGCCGGACAGCGGGTCATTGGAGCATCCCTGTAGGTCAGCACACCGGGAACAAATTGGTTTCCCCTTTAAGTGGTAGACTATCGCTATACGAAAAAAAAATATCAGGAATGCGTGATCGCATTGAAGGAAACCTGCTGTCGAGTGTTGATTGTCGCCGTCTGGAAAGCGCCAGTGGGGATGCGAGTCAGCTTTATAATCAAGCCTGGAGGAGAGGCGTTGGCAGGCATAGGAAGCCTCTCATCAATGTTTATTAATCATCGGCGTGATATGATACTGTAATGGCGTTGGTAATTTTTACACCCACCAGACAGACATGTTCGAAGTGGCTTTTGGCTACAAGCGGAGTTGACTTTAATTAGTCACAGGTCTCCGTTAGAGCCGCGCAAAACTGTTGGTAAAACTGATGGTGGCATAAACAAAGAGAGAAGAGGATATCGGCCTGTCAACTGACAGTCTCAGTCGAGAGCGATGAATGCTCTGTTGTGTTGTGACTGCAAACACCGTAGCGACTCTCCGAAATGCTGATTTGGCACGTGGTTGCAAACATACCTGTCCAGCTATACCATGTGTCAATAAATAAAATGCCCACATTTTCATAACACGGAGAGTACTAAACTCTGTTGTCTGCAGGGATGATGACGCTGTTATGTATAGAATCATTTTTATGAAGCTCATTTTGTTCAGTAATTGCCACCTAGAGCAGCCCCGCTCTGTTCGTCTGCTTTTTAAACACCGGTAGCAGACTTCTTCGCGCATGTGGCCTCAATACGCCCAGACACACTGGGGCGGAGTTAAAGGATCGAAATACCTGTCACCGAAGTCATAAAATATCCATTCATCGGTATCGCAGGCCAGCCGCTCCAACATTTCCATTACCAATAAAAACAACAGACTTTACATTTATTATCAACAAACAAGCGTTCTTGAAAATACTCAGTTATTTAGGCGCTTTGGTCACTGAGTAAATTTCCACATTGCGTCAACACCCTTGATAGATAAGAACTATTAGATCGTGGATGTTTTATGGCGCATGAATCAGGGGACCTTTTATGAATCACTGAAACCAATCAATTACAATCCTAGACTTGACTGGCAGAACCCTGTAATTGGGAGGCTGCTTTCCTTTCTCTCAGCTGCCCCTCCAGCCAATCCGAAGACAGCAAACAGGTGTCAGCGGAGGAAACAAGCTTTTCCAGTCCATAAAACGGACTAACTAGCTCCTGAAACCTGCCAACCTACAATTATCATATCATTTGTGTAGTAAATCACTCGGGGTTTTGTCATGGTATCATCAGACGCACAAGAATTTCACGCCACGTATCCACCTTGAACATTTAGAATGCAGAAAGAACTGATGCTAAATGTGTTGGGTTAGAACATTGTTTAGCAGGGGATGGACATGAAGTATATTTTTTTCCCCCCTGAAACAACACACAAAACATTGTGCAATGAGTTGAACCAAATAGTGACCACATAGCATTCCCCTTTGCTAAAGTAGACTGTTGTTTGGGCCACCATGATGGTTCAGATAAAAAGCAGAGTCATAATACTCTCAACTCGAGTGCAGATAAATAGTTCTCTGTGCAAACCAACAGCCTGCCTGCCTGCCACAATGAAACAGCATCAGACACAGCTAGTCTGGACTTTCCCTCCCTGAAGTTCTTACACCCCCCAATTCCAGGTTCCCCTCCCACATACTCTCCTGTCAACAGCTTCCCCAGGATTTTGACATCAGCAATGATATGCTTCAATTTATGATGGAAAGTCCTTAACCAAATACATAGACCTACACATACAAGTCCAAAGAGGCAGCAGACTAGAAATGCATATCTCTTGCTGCATTACTGCTTTGCTAAATTTCCGTAATAACTACATAAACTCCTATAATCACACATTTGCACAAGTAGTAAGTAGGAAGAAGTTTCTTTTGTTCTTTCTTTCTTCTTTCCTTTTTTCTTCATTAGTAAATTTTATTTTAATATTTTTTCTCATCTAGTTCATGGCAACATTTTACAGAGATTATTAACACCGAAACTTATGAAATAATGTGATGTTTCCAAGTTAATGCCACATAAATAGAACTTATGAAATAATGTGACGTTTCCATGTTAATGCCACATAAATAGAGGTCATTTACAGTATATTTTGGATGAGAAGCTGTACAGACAGATAATTTATGGTGTTATTGCATGCCTGGCCGTTGCAGGTTTGGAACTGCACTGTGATTCCTTTGTTGGTGAATGTGTGATTGAGTCTGTGCGTGTGCATTCGTGTGTGTTCAAGTGTATGTGTGTGTTTATATGTGTGCATGTGTTGTGTGTGTGTGTGTTGTTGGCTATGGGTGGGTGGGGTTAGGGGGAATGGGGGTATTGCTTTGGTGCAGAGAGGATCTGGACCACAGTGGAGCCAGGCTTGGCCCACACTCAGCATCTGTCTAGGTGGCTTGACGTTTCTGATCTCTGACAGTCTTTAATCAGCCAGGCAGGCACGACTACAAGTAGCAGCAAGTAGTTGCCCTGTCTGATTGGGTGCAATCATTTAGCAAATTACATCAGTAATTATTTGGCAATGATTAGCACTTCAGGCATTCCCCATAACATTCATCTGCGGGACTGAGTCTTGTTTGATTCTGTTGTATAAGCAACACAAGATATTGTTTTCCTGAACTGTTTCTCCATGTTTGAACAACCACTAATGGTCTTTTAAAGGGAGACAAAGACTAGCATGGTGGCATAATTCATTCTTTTCATTCTCTTTCAAACAATCAGAAGACACAAGCCAAAAGTGAATTGAAATGTTTGCCAATGTTTTGACAATATATTGTCGGACCATGAAAGACTACTTAATAACACTGCAAAACATCTATCAGCATCAGCACAGAGAAGATAAGGAGACAAAGTAATTACGCAGCGGATTAGCCGTACTTGGTTGTGGCACTTTTGTAAACATGTATCTTTTCCATCACTTGCCTGTCAGCATACCTTTGTGGAAAGCCAAGCAAAATTAAACTCAAGCAGCCTTGGCATCCACTGTTAAAAGATAAAGAACAAAAATGCAAAATTGAAGACTGCATGGCATGAACTAATGCTGCTAGCACCACCGCTTTAATTGAGATTTGAGCAATACAAAGCAAAATGGCTCTGACACCTTCATGCATCCAACCATCTGCTCTTTTGTTTACACCTCCATGTTTCCATGGCAACGTCTGGGAGGCAGGTACTGAGGTTTTTTTTTATCTGTTGGTATGTGTGTGTGTGTGTGTGGTCATTATTACAGAAGTAAAGTTCTGATCACTTGCCATGAGAAAGATCAGTTATAGGACAATCCATGTTGATCCTTTCAAAAAGACATGTAATAATAGGTGATCTTATGAAATGCTATAAAAATTGGTCACAGACAGAACATAAGCTACATAGACATACCTATTTGAGAAAACACAATCACGTACATAATTGTTATTAATGGCAAAGTGATCACTTTGCAGTTTATCTAATTGGGATATGTAAGTCCAGTAGTAGGCCTATTTGTCATGTATAGCACCCCTGGTGGTCAGTGCATGATTCTGCATCTAAATAGCTACAACAAATAGAGGGTAATTCCACTTTACAAAAGAAAGCATAGACCTTGGCATTACTAATAGTGCTTGTTACCATAATGCCAACCAACCATAATAATAGGTCAAGAAAAGGCATTACAGGATTACAGATTTGTTCCCTTGAGTTCATAAGGCTGATGTATGGTATATTTTGTAATGTTTTTGCTCAGATATTCCTTAATATGCATTAATACTGCATAAATAGTGTTATGCAGTGCATGTTATTTCACAGTTTATATGCATATCAGTTGATAATGAGTCTGACTATTGTGTAAAGGTGTGGAAAATGATGCAAGTTTAACACATCTCTAGCTCAAGGCTCAAAGAATTAACAGGTGCAAATCACTAAGCATAAAGGTGGCATGTATTAATTTACCAGTCATGGAAATCAGAGAGAGGGCCACGGGCCCTGCTCTCCCAAAACCAGCAGTAGTGTTTTATCTGTCTAAAGAAGCACACAAATACATCCAGAGGTGACAACAGCTTTATGGGAGGTGCTAATCACAGCGCTAGGGAGGAGAGTTCACCAGCAAAAAACAACTCTGAGAGCAAAGCACAAATCACTTATTGGTGGAGAGAACGGGTTTTTAAGACATGCCGGTATTTTAACAAAACATTATAGAGACGACTCACACCTCAGAGGAATCCACCGTATGAAAAGGAATGTAATTTCTCTCTCTCTCTCTAGATTTGGGCAGTGGTTATTTAATTGTTGATTTGCTTCTGAATTTTGATTCATTCATTTTAGAAACATCTTGTCTTTGTCTTAATTAGGTATTTGTTTGCCAGTAGAATAAAAAAGTAAGAATGTCCTTCATGTCATATTCAAGAAAAATGATTGTGATAATGGTATTTGTAGTATTCCATTTCTTGACTGGGGTTTTAGAATGGAATAACAAAACCCTCAACATAAAAAAATATACTAGATGATAGAAAAAAGATATTTTATTAATTCATTAATTCATATTTTTTTTCAACTGCCTAGCCTCCCCACTTGGGGTCTGTGTAGAGAAATAAAGGAATTTAGACAATTTGGCTCTGTATTTACCCTGTTTAGCCTAAATATTGCTATACTGAATGTAAATATAAAACAAAAAGGAGACTTGACTGGAAAATGTTTTTACCATGGAATGAAATGTTTATACCCATCAAGTTTTTTTGTCCATGCAATGTTGGAATAGCCTAATCAAAATCAGGTTCTAAGTGCATGCCCTCTGGATCATGACTCAAGTGGCTTTGTGTTTCTGACATTTTTAAAAAGTGATTGCAACTACAGTAAGTGTGGAATATGCAAATATTACAGCCCCTTGATTATTGACGCAATTAGTCAGACCTAAGAGCACAAGTACATTAATTAAGACACACAAGTCAAATGTCAAAAGCAGTGTAGTGCTGTCAACAGTGTAGCAGAACTATATGACTCATATCCCTTGAACAAGCGCACACTGGAGCTGCTGGGAAACAGTTCACCAGCAGCCAGTAGAGAACACACACACATCCTCATGACACACACATAAAAACTTTGCTTTTGGCTGTCCTGCTTATCAGAAATATTATCAACTGGTTTGGACTCCCAGATTGTTTGTGTTTGTCTTGTTGTCAGGGCTGTTTTTCAGTTTTGTGTATTTTTCCAAGAAAATCTAAAAAAATCAATCAATGTTTGACAAGTGTCGGCTGGTATTATATTAGATTAAAGAGTGCCCTAATGAATACTCTTTCTCTCTCTCTCTCTCTCTTTCCCTCTGTGTCTTTTTGTAGTAATCTTTCTTACTATATTTTACACATTTTCATCCAGACCCAAAACAGTGAATCTGAATATAGGTGGCTTTCCAAACCTTTCTAAAATTACGTGACGTGACTGATATTTTAATAACAAACTCAGAAATCACTGGATGTTTAAAATAATTTAAAATCATGTTAACACTTTAATAATCTAATATTCTGAACAGAGGGGTAAAAAAACAAATACAAAATAAGAATGTCTAAGCATTTGTTAAATTGCAAAGTAGGAACAGTGCATTCCAACATTATAGACAGAATCTTGCTATGAAGTGCTACAAAATGAAGTCAGAGCAATGACCCAAACACAGTCTTGCTGTCTCCATGTTGTGCCCGATTAGGGATTCAGACACATTAGGGATTCAACTTCACTGTCTGATAATTACATGTGGATCATCATGTACACTTTTTAAATAAATGGCAGTCTAACCCAGAGAGTAGAGGATCAAATGAGGAAACATGGAAACACTGACTACAGGTAAGGAACGCAAATGCATAGAAGTCATTGTTGTTAATATTGCATAAAAAGGCTAAACTGCTATCTAATGGGTAAACGCTTGAGAGAGTTTAAAATTAATATTTTTTTTGCAGGGGTAGGAAGATTTCCTGTTCTCTGTGTGGAATAAAAATGACACAGCACACAAAGGCAATAAAAATATAAACAAATTAATGCCATATAGCTCACCAGAATCACAGAAATTTCCAACTTCAAACAAGTGTCTTGTCATTGACCAATGGACTAAGCGTGTTTTACACATAAACAAGTGGGTATAATTATACAAACAAACAATAAAACAAGCCAGATGATGATTAGATAGTCACTCTATCTTTAGCTGAAGCAAGGCGGTGAGGTGAGACAAACATAAGAAGACTGTAAAGGTGATTTTAAAATACAAAATAAAACAATAGAATAGCAAATTATGCTGCTGCATTTCACTTTGTGAAATGAACCTATGGGTAAATGGCCACTGCTGTCCGCCAGTCTGAGGGATAAAGACCTCTGATGCATTTCAGTATTTCAGTCAAGAGAAGTTCCCCCACAGTCTTGTGTGCTGCCGGCGCCGCAGCTGCATAGCCAACAACCCGCTCCTCTGATCACCTCCACGTTTGCCGTTGCCTGTGCGGGCACTCCACTCCACACCACGCCGCCACACCATCACCAGTCTTTGCTGCCACTACAGTCTGAACATGGTTTTTAAAAAACGAACACAAACCAAACCAACCAAAAACAAAAAAAAAACAAAAACACAAAAAAAACTCTCTCAGTCTCTGGGAATGTTTCAGATTGACTTGAGTCTGATTTGAGAGAGTGAGTCTGGTGGTCTCAGTCCTCGGAGATAACGTCGATGTCGTCTGTGCTGGCCTGCTGTGTGGCAACACGCCAGCGGCTCACATGCTGACTGCCTTTCCTCTTCTGCTGCGACTCCGGAGACTCCTCTTCCAGCTTCTGCCGCTTGTGTTTGGTCCTTCTGTTCTGGAACCACACCTTTACCTGACAGAACGAGAGACAAGGTTAAACATGACCTTTAAGAGTCAGCTGTCTAATTAGATAAAATATTAACTTATCATGGTATCATATAAATATTAACAGCTCTAAGATCTTTATTATTGAGCATTGTAGGTACAGCTATGTAAATACTGACCAATATGAATTAGACTTTGAGGCTTTTAATATGGTGTTTTTAGCATTTAATTCAGCAACAGATAAACGCAGATTTATAGTTTCAGCCATAGAAACAAAAACATGAATGTTCTATTTTGTTCCCAAACTACTTCCGCTATGTTAAGATAACATGGAATGTTGAAAACAAAAAAGCTGTGGGAACAGTTGTGACGCTAATAATCAAATTCTCATGAAATGGTCTATATATTTAAATGGTCTATATATTTAAATGGTCTATATATTTAAATGGTCTATATATTTAAATGGTCTATATATTTAAATGGTCTATATATTTAAATGCTGCCAGGTTTTCTCAGTAACACTGTCACTGTTGTGAAATACTCAAGGTAGGTATAGTATTTATGATGGTGTGTGCTATACATTAAATAGTGACACATGCTGCACATTCATTTCAACACCTCATTTCTTATCAGTCACTCTGTCACTTTTAGGAATGATTACTATAGGTAGGTGTGTAGGTGCATGTTCATGTGTATGACAGCACATTAAGTGCTTGTGCACACTGCATTCCTTTGTCATTAGTCCAACGCATCCTGTAGCTGCGGAGTCGCAGTGCCGCAGAGGAAGAGCGTAAGCTCTTCCGGTGGGTGATGAAACCGTGTTTCTTTCTGAGGTGCGGTGCAGCAGATGGATGACTCAAGAGCCGGCGGATATGCTGCAGGGCCCGTCTCAGGTTAGAGGAATGCAGGCTTGCCGCACCCTGGCACCCCTCTTTTCTCTAGCCCTCTGTCTTTCTATCCTTCTCTATCCCTCAGTATAGCACAATGTATATAGGACCATGGAATAAGTGGAAATGTCCATGTTTGTTTGTGTGTGTGTGCGTGTATACGGGTGTTTGTTCTACCATGGCACACATTTATGGAGGAAGGTGTGGTGTGTGTGTGGTGCGTGTGTGTTTTTGATTGGGTGTTCCTCCTCACCTGTGTTTCAGTCAGACAGAGGCCATTGGCGAGCTGCTTGCGTTCCGCTCCAACAACGTAGTGGTTCTTCTCGAAGGCTCGCTCCAGCCGCAGCAGCTGTGAGGGAGAGAAGGCCGTGCGGATGCGCTTGGGTTTGCGGGAGAATGGGCCATGCAGGAGCAGGTTCTCTGGACTGTTATCCTCACCTAGGTAAAGAAGGATGAAGGAGGGGGGTGATATTGAATTAATATCAAATTATCCAGATAGATAGATCTTTTAGATGTCATGTTTAAGTAAACAATCTTCATCATCATCTGTGAAAATTTTGCATTTTTAATTAAAAACTAAATATTTTGTTGATTAATAAAGCACATTATCATCGTCATTATCTTTTTGATAAAATACAAACAGTTAAAGTTTGCTGTAAAGTTTCCTTTTTATTTTTATGCTTTGTAAGTATTTTGCAAATCCAAAATATTATTGTTTCAGTGTGCAGTCCCGTGCAATCAGCGAGTGAGTTTAAGATTGATATCACGTCCACTGATTTATGTTCATATGTCATCGCGCTGACAACAGAGTTCATCAAGACAGAGTGATCTTGCCCACAACCAAAAAGAGTTACGATAGACAGATATAACAGTTACGATAGATATAAGATTTTTTTAGCATATATATATATTAGCATTTGAATATAAATATTTATATATAATATAAATAGCATTTGAAAAATGCATTTTTCACGCACACAGTATTTACATTTCTATACAACCATATAGTGCAGGGTTAGGCTTAGGGTAAATAAATGAGATAAGACCCTATATTTTATGCAGAATATAAGAAACTGCGTATTCAGAATATCTGTTAAGGCATTTGTTTATTTATAAATTCATAAATAAATAGATAAAACATACAATGTTCCAGAAACATTTGATGTGAAACAGGTGAAAAGCAATTGAGAATTCATTTGATTTATAAAATATCCTCTTGTAATGTTTGTTTTTTTCCTCCAACCAGAATCATTATAACTGCAAGGTCTATAGGAAGGCCCCTAGTTCTGAAAGCAAAATCTTTCGCCTTAACCTACTGCAAACTGGTATTAGCCTCATTTGGATACAAATGCATGGCCTTTAAGTTGTAGCAATTCAGTGAGAATGCTAGGTAAATATCTTATTCTGGGGAATGCAAAAACATCTGTGATGACTAAATTGCCTGATGAATATAATGACGATATGGCAGTTAAGCAAATGAAATGCCCATGCATTTTGTCCAATTTCATTCAAGGCAACAGTGAAATGTCGTTAATTTTCGGTTTACTTGGATGCGTGACTTTGTGTCTAACCGCAGAAGCCATCTGGCACCCAAGGGCCATTATCTATTTATTAAAATCACTTATAAGAAAATGAAAATATTTTACATAAACAAATGGCCTTTGATTTTTCTCCCTGACCGCCATTTGAGTTTGGTGTGCATATTTTTGAAAAGAATAAGGACCTTTAAAACGGCTTCCATCACGAATAGGCAAAAGGGAGCGCATCTGGGACAGGTGGCACGCAAAGGGACAACAACCGATCTCCAAACCCC
The DNA here is from genome assembly GCA_015244755.2 of Tenualosa ilisha. Taxonomy (NCBI): domain Eukaryota; kingdom Metazoa; phylum Chordata; class Actinopteri; order Clupeiformes; family Clupeidae; genus Tenualosa; species Tenualosa ilisha. The sequence goes on along the minus strand of PYXC01002508.1, from coordinate 104,012 downwards.
AAATGTCAACGCTCACCTCAGGTGCACGACAACAGATATCTACGTCAAAACTATGCAAACAGGCCAGACCTGCACTTAACATCTTCTTGATGCACAAATATATTTCCCCTTCATTTGACTCTTGACTATTTTGTGTACAGATCATATCCTTGACAAGGTCGTGATGTGATGAGGGAACACGGCATGACAACAGTAACTCAGACGTCTATTTTGATAGGGGCCTGGAATCACAAGCTAAATAGAGATTATCAAGGTGCTCACTTATCACCAATTATCCTAATGGCCTTGTGTTGCTTCTGGCCCAATGGATACAAGGGAGAACATAACACACGGCAAGGGGAAAAAAATTGCGTTCTGCACTTAGGCCTAACACTTCCACAGAGCTTCCTGGTCTACATCAAACTGCCACTCTTGGGTGCTCTGGGACAAACTTAATTGAATTTGCTAATTAAAACGGATTTTTTTGCACAAAGGTCCCTTGAGCATGTCAACTCTTTTGGAAAGCCTAACAAAATAGAAAGATGTACCGATTGAGGACACAAAGGTTATTAATGGCATCAGTGCGTGCATGAAAGGGGATTAGTTGTAGGCCTTGTGGTCTTAACGTTTCTTTCAGGTCATGAAAACCACTCTTTCATCTTCAGACAATAGCTTTGAACTAAGTCTTTTCAATAGGACTTCCAGCAAAAAGCTTGTTCAGATCAACAGCTCAATTATTCAGTTTCTTAAATGAGCTGTTTAATCACATTAATAATATATCTTCTCTGACCTGAAATGTGTGATGGTCTGGCAATTCTTTAGGTAAGTGAGAAAGACAGAAAATTAACGAAGACATCCATTTCTTACTTGAATAAAGATCAACATGTAGAAATACGCTTCTACTGGTAAACAAACTGTTCCAACTGTCTACTTCTGTTAAAGGCAGGAAAAACATTTTCATAATGTGTTCTAAGTGCCTCTAAAAGTTTAGCACTCCCTTCTATTAAGGCATGTATTTTACCGGCACTGCCGAAAGAGTGCATATTTTCTGTCACAGGACTGTCATTGACAAGCATTTTCAGCTGGCGTGCTGAAACAACTTTGAACTTCAGAGACTGAGATGAAAAAAGAGGGGGAAAAGGAAAGAAAAACAATGGAGACATCTCAGCTAAAAAAAAATGTGTCGAGTGTTGCTGAGAGCGGGAGTGAAGAAGTGTGTGTGTGTGAGAGAGTGTGTGTGTGTGGGGGGTAAGAATGTCAATAATGAGCTACCTCAGCTCTGTGGGTGTTGAAAAGCAATCCTTAAACGTTCCTCAAGGAGCAGTGAGCACCAACAGGCCAAGAAGACCCCGGCGGGCGGGCAGGTGACATTAGGCCATCCGTCACAAGCGTGAGCTCCCCAGGCAAACACATCTCCTAATCCTGCCGATGACAAACTGACCCTCTAATCTCACTCCCCAGTCACATCAGGGACGATTAGATTGAAAAACGGCCTTCTCCACGTTCATCTCACCAGTCAGATCACCATGTATACACACACACATGCATGCATGCACTTGCAGGCCATGCCAAGACTGAGTGTGTGTGTGTGTATGTGTCTAACAATGTGTCATGGCTATCACCGTCTCCCCTGGTCCCCCCTGAGAGAGGTGCAGGAGCAGAAACCCCCAAGCAGAACTCCACCAGGGACGTGCGATCGGCTGTTCCTCAGGAACAGAGGACCCCCACTCCCCCACTGGGGAAGATCGTTTCAAACAGACCTTGGCCAACCCACTCAGTGAGACAGAGACAGGGGGAGAGAGAGAGAGAGAGAGAGAGAGAGGAAGAAAAAGAGTGGCCCCCAAACTTAACTGAAAGGGAACCAGATGGCATGTAGTTCAGGGCCGCAACCATTCCCCTGGCACAAACAAGCTTGGTCTTGTCAGCGACTAGCCTCATTATCTTTTGAGGAGGAGTGGGGGAGTTTCAACAGGGAAATGAAGACCCTGAATTGTTTCCCCCCTTTAGAGCCGACACCATCACTTGCTTTGGTACACTGTACCACGACTACTACTCTCATTCTCTCATTCACTCACTTCTCAAGGTGTCTATCGCTTTTCTCGGCTGAGTTCTGTCTGCAGCGCCGGCATTTCAAATTTCTCCAAAATCCAGCAATCTTCAATGACGGCTTGTACACATGATTTCTGTTGTATTGATGGCAACTCTCTGCAGACTATAAACATGGCAAGGAGTGAGAACAGGGAGGCAAACTGACACAAACACAATGGGTCAGAGGAGGTCAGGGATCCCTGTACGTCCACTCGAGTCACAACACAACAGTGCCCATGTGCTGTGGAATGTGTCCCACGGCGAGACCATATGCTTGATACAGAAACCTACAAATCTGAGGTCGTGTTTACTTTGCGTAGCATGACGGAGCCCACAGACCCACTGATTTGATGCCGATTAGCCCAGGAAGTGATTTCCTAAAAGACCATTAACACCTTTAACCGGTAAAGAGCCCTGAAACCACTAGCCAGTAAGCCACACAAAAGGGGCGAGAGACATATCGGAAGGTGAGGAAGAAAATGAAACACCTAGAACCCCAAAACAGGTAGCCGTGTTTAGTTTTGCCTGACCAGTGTAGTGTTCAAGGTTACTGGACACCTGCACACAGTGGATGAGCCCTGGGCAGAGACAAAAGGGGATCTATCTCAGTCCCGGATCTGATCAATAGTCACAACAACCTCTGACTTCCCCCAATTACCTGTGGGACAGCCTGAGGGAGTGTGTGTGTCTGTGTGAGTGAGAAAGCAGGCAAGCAGACTGAAGCTTGCTCTGTGTACACACCTGACGCGACTCAAGTCTCATAGGGGCAGATTTCCTCTGACACGACAAGACTGGTTGGCCTGGCCAGCTAAGCGTCACTGATCTGCCTGCTTTAACAAATTGCTTGGTTAATGGGGCCACCCAGTATTAGTTTCTTCTCAGGATGTTTTGTCCTAAAAGACCCAAACAGTAAAACTCTATTAATGGGAAGTGGTTGGAGAGAGTCTGGTGTCCTTGAACTGCTAATGGGCATGCAATGTTTTTTTATTATGTATTTTGTTTTTTTTAGTGCTGATGGGTCAATAATCTACAGTTTTGTAAATGACCATCTGGACATTTATCATCACCTGATCATCTTATGTTTAAAGACAGCCTGATTAAATTAATTTGCAACTGAACTTCACAAAGTCTTGAATAAATGATGCAATTAACTAACAGCAGGCCCCTTTCATTGGTTTGCCAAATAAATACATTTTAATGGTAGTGAAACTAGTCGAAAATGGTGTATTTAATAATGGTGAAATAACATTACCTCTCAATCTGGCTTCTTTTGCAACTGTCAAAACAGTATCGACAATATTAAATAGGCTATAACTGTGTACTCGAAATCATAATTACATTCATAATCAAGTTGACAACGAAAGGTGTTTTTTTTACCAAACCTAACAAAGAGGCCCAGGAGTCTGCAACAAAGGTCTGTATAAATTTAATTATATTTTCTTAGAGCAATAATGATAGCAAATCAAAAGCCCTCTTATTTAGTACAATAGCCTTTTGTGTTATGTTTGTCCTATTTTACAAACTGTCGGCCACCAATATAATACACCGGCCCATTTCCGGCAGGACCCAGGAAAAATACAAATAAGACTAATACCCTAATGGCATTTCTATGCGTTTACATTCCTTAACCTACCCTTTAATCTGTTTTGTTAAGTGCATCAGATTTGTCCATTTATTTAGGCTATCATAGGCATATTTCTACGCTGTATGTTTCATGTGGCCTGAATGAACGTGTTTAATCTGTCAAAACACGTGGAAATATACAACACAAGATATTTGCTATTTTACATGAGTTTTGGTTTCTATTCACCTATTTTATACTACTTTCAGGCCTACTTCCGAAATAGTTGTATCTCCTATTTATCGTTAGAAATATAAAATGCATAAATGCAACTTCACAAAAACGATCCCATTTAAATATGAAAATTGAACGCCAAGGGTAATTTGAGGATCAACAAATGTTCAGATATTCGTGTTTTGAGTGTATTTAAATCTTCATACGTTGACTATCACTTGTAAACTGCTGCACACATTATCAAAAGCAGAATGTGATCTGACAAGCTGTAGGCCTAAAAAGTCCAAATACTTTTGTTCACTGTAAAATCTTACCGAGACAATAAATGATTGATTTCTCAGTGATAAAACCATGTGCACGCAGATAGAATCCTACGAACGGTACTGTACATAGCTGTTCCATTACTTGACCATGTCTGCACAGCGATATCCTTTTTCAAAGTTTACATAGCCTACAGAATGTATACTATTTTTCTCGAAAAAACTCTTGTCTGTAAATCTACAGATGAAATGTGACACTGCGTAGTAGCCTATGGTTGCAAAAGTTATTTTTATTTATTTTTTTATTTTTTTATGGAAAGCTAGCATCCTCTCTATGGGCCCCGGAGTTGTGCAGAACATCAGGCTATGTTGGATGCCCATCCTTCCAGTTTTACTGATAACTCGTGGACATGAAGGTAAACATCTTTAATTCTCCACAGTCAATCTACTTATAAGTTGCAAAGCACCATCAAGAATAAAACGTCTAATGAGTAAAATCAGGACTTTGCCAACTAACCTTGGAACCTGTGTCCAAGATATCGGTTTCGCAGAACCCACGGATAGAAGTTCAGTGTGTCTCTCTGGTGAGGGTTGAAGAAATGCTGGGAGGGAATTTGCAGAGGATGGAGAGAAAGAGCGGGGTTGGTAGCATGGGAGCCCGGATCTGGAAACAGCATTTCCGGGCCACTGTACAAGGTCCTGCCGGAGTTCTGGAAGCATGTCCCAAAGGGCGCGGGATGAACCGACTCCGTCAATCTTAGCGCTGTGGGTCTGATGGGTTCGTCCCCAGATGTCGAGGAATTGGCATCTTTGCCGACGAGCGATTCAATGGTAAAGCACTTTTTGTTGTGTTGAAACATCACTGTAAAGTTTCATAAAAATCAATTACCTTGGGACAAAAAATATCGCTGTCGAAATTGAGAGCAACAACAGGATTGCCAGATCGTGCCCGGCAGCTCACGAACAGGCGTGCAGAGAAAAATCCTTCAAAGGCAAATTAGCGTAATTTGTATGATCCTGTAGAATCCATAACGCGCATTAGCTAAATGTGAGCGCTTAGATACCTCCAAAAAGTCTTGATGTAGCCTACAGGTTATCCGCGCTAAATCCAAGTGTCCGTCTCTTCCGAACTACTCGTACATTAATAAATTATTTCAAAAAATCTGCCGGAGTATAACGCCAGTACACATTAGAACGCACAGGTAGGCTATGTTTGTTTCTCTCGATGTCAAATGGTTTGTGACAGCGTTACTCGAGTACTCTTACTTTGGGGAACATCTCTAAACACTGTTTTGACCGAAGATCAGACAGTCTATTGAGAAAGGACTTGTCATTCGCCAGCCTCAATACCTGCCATCGAGACTGTGACAGAGGTGTGGAGAGCATGCGCAGAGGAAGCTTTGAGGCGCAAATTACAGCCATTTTGTTGGATGTTAAACGGCGCTGCACGCACCCTGACAGGAACTAACAATACGCTACACCGTTCTCCTAAATTTTGTGCATATGCCTTTTAACAGATTGTTTTGTACTCTTCATACTATGATAGACTTGACCATATTGCCCATAACTTTATATAATTCAATGGCAAATAATGACTTTGGCAAATAATGATTTTTTTTTATTTGAATTGTATTATTTGTCAATTCTTAGTCTTGTCTTTGCCCATATTACATTCATGAAAATAATAACAAATCTATTGAAAAAAACAGTGTGTTGCCTATAACGCTATTATGCAATTTTGCGACAATAAAATAATACATTTCTTATGGTGCATGCATGTGCACTAAGCTATTTCAAAGCAGAACAAGCACACCACTTTTTTATATTAAATAAATAAATATTGTATCTGTGTTGGTGTCTAGGGCTATGAAATTATTGGAAATTTCATGTGGACATTTGGCGGAAAAAAATACACCAAATCTGTGCTCAGATGTTCATTTTAATTAAGCATACCTGCTTTTCTTTTAATCACAATGGTAAATTTGGTTTTGCAAACTTGAAAATTACACACATGCACCACAGGGAAAAAAAAATGTTTGAAAACTACATAGTGTCAGTGAGAACACCTGTATAAAAAATGATTTAAAAATACTACAAATTATGCACACTAACATGCAGTATTCACACCACAGATGTGGTTCATTTGACTTTCTCAGAGCTGATGTAAGTTGCCCTTTTTCTGATACATAATGCTATTTCTAGTTTTTTATCAGATTGTGATTGACTTTCAAATAAGTCTCTGCTTTGGCTGCCCCATGGAAACACTCATGACACTGATTATGTGTGTGCACACAGACGCCAATTGACCTTTGCACTGCATGAACTTTTGTGACTGAGAAAGCACAGGGGACTGTGAGAGCGTAATGTATATGATTATGTGAACTGGCTGAGTTCATTGCCTCCTTGTGTGACTGAGAGGTTGAGGTGCCATCTTGTGTGGAGTCTCAACACTCACCCTGCTGAACTCTGAAACATCATTGCCTCATGGATTTTTATAAACAAAGTTCATAGGCTCTTTGTGACTCAAATATCCGTGTTTACTTTATACCTGAGTTAGCAGTATATTAGAATAGAGTAATTGTATTTTTATCTCTGCAGCACAATTCATTATGAACGTGTGTTGTGCATAATGGGCACTTTTCTGTGCATAGGCATACAGATCATAACTCTGTGAAATCTAGACTTCACTTTCTAGATCTGGTACTGCTCACTCAGTACACCCCCACCTCTACTCTTCCTCTTTTCCTTCTCCTTCTCTGCTTTTGTCCATTTAAAAGACACACACAGAGAGACAGACAGACACAGGGAGAGAGAGAGAGATCTTGGAAGTTGTTGAGTGAGCGGGAGACCTAATGGGCTCGGACAGAGTCTCCCCAACCCCCGGACAGATGTCGCCCTTTTCAGATGAAACAATCCTGGCCGGCTGGACCCAGCCAAAAGGCCCCCCTGCCTGCCTCTTTCACAAGGTGCTCTGCGGAAGTCCGTGTGAAACTTGCAGGCCATGGGTCCTTCATCCTCAAAGCTATACCCCCTAACTGACGCCCCTCCCTTGCCCCCTCCACCCCCTTACATCTCCACCCCATCATCCAGTGCCTGCCCACTTGCTTCCTTTGCATATAATTAACAGCTTTCACTACGGGCAGATTTGGCCCCCTCCCCTCTCCTTTGCCACTTCAGATCCAAATGGCCATTAGTGTCCATTAATTTTGCCTCTGGCCAGTGATTACAGATTGCACAGCATTCAAAGGAGGCATTAACAGTTGGAGTTTTTGTGAATGCTCGGAGTGTGAAGTCGAGTTAAAACGTGATTATTGTTCCCCTGCCTGGACAGCTAACTGATGATGTGAAACTCCTCTTTCATCTGGAACCAGAAGAATGGGTGTGAAATAAGAGTTGGCTATTTTACTTGTTCTAAAGAAGCTGGAGTTTAAAAGATTAGAGAAATGAGAGACTGACGTTTCCTTTTTTTCAGAAAAGCCACAGATCTACACCTAATCTAAGAAAGTAACACATTATGAGGAATTTTAAGCATGTGATATCTTGGATGCATTTTAAATTCTATTTAACCTCTATAGCCTACTGTTCTCACTCAGCAGACACAAATGATGGACAAAGTCTTCAAAATCTGGTCACTCAAATCTGGTCAAATACCTTGGGTGGCTGTGAACAATTCCCTCTATCACACAGTCTGTTCTTCACCAGACTTTGCCCACTTAGGAAAAAAGAAATGTTTCTTGGGCATGTCACAAACAGATAGATAGGAGTTGAAAATAGAAAATAAAGGTTCAAATCAAAGATTTGCCAGCCTACCTCAGAAAAATCCAAGAAAACCAATCAGTGATGGGCCAACTCACAAACTGAGTCAGTCTTTTCCAAAGGACAGCTATAGCTATCACTGCCATGGACTGGTGTGGACCTTTAGCTTTAATCAGTTGTAATTACCATGTACCTCCTATTACAGGATTAACCAAATGTGGCAGATTATTTTTGCAACCTTATCATGAGTCTTGCGTGACTTAACCACTGATCCTGTCCTGCTGCATCCACTCTTCAATGCCATCTAGTGATCTAATCAAAAGGTAAGCATTGTCAGAGCTTATATTCCTCAAGTGCAATCCTATCTGTAATACCTGAAGGGGACACGTAGCCATTGTCATCATAATCATTCTATTATTATTATTATTATTATTATTATTATTATTGTTATTGTTATTATTCCACAGATTCGCACTAGTCCTAAGTAAAAGGCCATAGTTAGGTTGCGTCGCATTTTACGGCTTCATCGAGAACAAATAGGTTACAGCCTTGTCATAAAAAAATGTGCAACTGAAATAATCTCAGTAATTATATTCCCCTGAAAGACTTTTGATTTAAATGATAATTATTAATGTGTGATTACGAATGCCGTTTGCACTTTTGATGCGTCTATTTTGGCGTAGACTACACTGTCGAAGTTGTCAGTATCAAGACCCAGGCTTAAAACATGCCATCGTGGCCTTGGAGAATAATGAATTACTGATTTGTACCTACTGCTAATTCATAGCACTAGTTCCCGATCTACATTCGATGTTGAATGGAAATGTTGGTGAATAAACTTAAACAACTACATAATTGTTGGAAAATCTTGAAGTGATTAATTCGAATTTGGATTGTTAAATTACACGGGCAAGAAGAGGAACAACTTATAATAGTAGCAACACAACAACAACAACAACAATAATAATCATAATAATAAAATGATAATAAATGATAATAATAAGCCTAATCATAATAATGTAGGCTAGTGTACGCATGAAGGTTAACCACCAAGTCTCAACGATGCTGCATGAATATTTCCATTTGTCGTAACACAGTGACGCCAGTTTTAACAGTGAGAAACACTATAGGGTATATTTTATTTCATAGGTATGGAATGCCACACAGTGCCAAATTTCAAGCGTATCTTGTCTGACAAGACATACCACATTCCAATATTGATTGGTTACAGAAAGTAAAATAAAACATTTTTCGGTGTTGTAAAACCAACAAGTTCATGGGGAGTAGTCACGGTTCTCCGGGATCACTTCACAGAACACGGAGAATTTCGGGCTTGGTCTTTGCTCTTCTGCCACTTCGTCCTCCGGTTCTGGAACCATACTTTGACCTGGGTCTCAGAGAGGCGTAAGGCTGGTGCGAGCAAAATCTTCTCCGTCCCGGTCATATAGCGTTGTCTGCTAAACGCCTCCTCCAGTTTGTTAGGTTGCTCTATCGTGAAGATCTTGCGCTACAGTCTGCATGATTTACGTACGAAACCACAAAATATCAGGCGATTCGGATGACCGGTATTACCTAGTGCATTAAAAAAAATGAAGTGAAATTGACAACATGTGATGTATAGCCTTTCCAAACACCGCATACTGTGATTCATATTAGCCCAAATATAAATGTCTTACCGACATGTAGCCTAAGTCTCCTTCATAGCTGTGGTGATGCAGCCGATAATTGAAAGGGCTGAGATGTAGCTGGTGAAGCTGTTGCTGGTAAGGGACCTTGGAGGATGTGCAGGCGTATTGGGGTAAACCACCCGATGGTCTTTGGACAGAATGGCATCAATGCTGAACGAATGTTTGAGTTGTGCCCAAGGTCCAGAGGTCTGGGTCTGAGAGAGGAAAGTGTTAGTCTGTGAGCCCACTGGGTTTCTCTGAGAGCGTCTAGCTCATCATGGTTAGCAGGAGTAGTGCATGTCTTGGAACCTGCCAAGCATTTATAGCGCTGTGGCCTGTTACAAGGGTGTTGAGTTGTGAGAACGATGCGCGACACCACACCAGTGAGGGAATCAGACCTAATCTCGATTGATGTGGGCTGAGATTCGGGTGTTTCCTATTAGTGGAAAAATTGGATTTAGCGAAATCCTGCCTAAGACTACAAATACTGAATATTTGAACAGTAGATCTATTTGCACAATTTATCCGCCTGCTTAAATAAACAAACAAACAAATAATTAAATAAATAGCAATGTCTGCTCCAGATACTCCCACTCGTTCCATTTGCATTATGCTCCACCTGGAATGCATCATAAGTACATTGCTCAGTAGCAGGCTAGAGCTGACAGTTTGTTTTCATCAGGGTATACATGGGCTGACATCAAATTAACTAAAAATGATTAACTGTTACAAATCGCTAAGCACTTTTGTGCATGAGTTAAAGGGTAATTTTGGATATGACAAAACATGAGCGCTTATAGGATATTCTTTAAATATTTTGCACATTTTTTCATGTTACCTCTACAACTGATCACAACAAATCCTTAAATTTCATGCAATCATTTTCATGATAGAAAAATTCCGACATTTTATTCAGCATTACGTAGGCTATGTGACACAAAGTCCACTTTTCATGGATTCTCGGAAATCTACTCTTGAAAGATCGGACTGATAGGAATTTCAAGGAAATAATTCATAACCCTGTTGGAGAGACAATTCCGACAGTTATATGAATATAGTTACACTATAAACAGCAATGTGGGACATGGTGCTATGTCTAACAAGGTGGCATGAGGTCCCTACAAGTTTCGGTAACACTTTACCTGACGGGTTAGTACATAACACATTCATAGCAGCTGTCATAAATTATCACAAAGCATCCATGACTGTTTCATGAAGACAGAATGGCGTTAACTAATGAAAAATAAAAATCCAATGGTCTCAGAGCACAATCGTTTTTGTTAAATAATAGGCCTAACTGGTCATACTTTAAAATTAACAATATGAACCTTTCCAGCCTTTGTAAATATTTCATGAATATCTTATGAAGTCTGCCTCAAATGTTAAGGATCAAGGAGTTTATTTGTCACATACATTAAAATACAAATGAAAGACATGTAGGGAAATTGTACTACCGACATAAATTACAGCGTTTGCTCAAAAAAAAAGAGAGAAAAAGACAGATACTGGTAAAGAAAGAGTCTAAACAGGCAGTTCATATTGTGATTATAGGCAGTCCGTTTTGGTCATTTAGGCTAGTAAAATCCCTATCTAAGAACAGACGTGGTCAGTTTGTGTTCAGCACCTTCCAGAGACCATTAGCCTACTTTGAAGTCAGGAGGGAGGAGATGTGACGTCACGTATGGAGAACGTCTTCAGCCGAGGTGGTCATGGCGATGGCATCCCTGGGCCTACCGATAGGCAACTTATGTGGGTGGATTTACAGTCCACATCGGAGTTTGCCGCAGTCAAAGGAACGGCTATTCCGAACATGCTCAATTTGTACTAGGCCTACACAATTTGTAAGTATTCATAAGTATTCATAATCACTTAGTCACACAGTTTAACATTGGGAGGTATTAAGGATTTAAGTATTTATATACCTACTCTTTTGAGCCCGTGGGGGAAATTTGGTCTGCATTTATCCCAATCGTCAATTAGTAAGAAGCACACAGGGAATACGTAGTGAAGTAAACTACATAGAGCTGACAACTAGTCGCAGACCCTGGAATGGTTGGACACATTCCCATTTGAGTGAAGGCAAGGTAGAACATTTTATAATCACTTGCAAAAGTTACATTGACTTTTTAATGAAACGTTTAAATTATATGCTTTGTCTTTTTGACATAGAACTTTCCCATTGATTCTAATGTGACATGATCAGGTAACAGGTTTAAAACAAAAACGGCAATGTTGCTTTGTGACCATTGGATTTTTGATAGTTATGGCCATACTGTCTTCCACGTTTGTGAAAGGTTGTGTATGAATTTTGAGTCATGTCTTAACAGTCATGAATGCTTTGTGAGCAATTTATGACAACTGCGGTGAATGTGTTATGTACTCACCCGTCAAGCAAAGTGTTACCCGAGTTTCTTGGCAATAGACTAAATTATTATTTTTAGACAAAACCCTAGGCAAAAGAATTTTTTTGACACAAAGGGTGTAGTGCCGCCTAGACCTCAATTTAGCATTTTAGTGCAGTACCATGTCAAGCAAGTCTCGAAAGGCTTCCGTTTGGTTTGAACAGATACTTCTAAATCTCCAATCAGGGCACAGAAAGTGGTTTAAAGTTAAAACAGAATAAGATATAAGAATGAGAAGATTTCGCACAACACAGACCTAATTAGCGAACCCACAACTGTAAGGCACAGGAAAACAAAACTGAAACAAAGTTTCTTTGCCCTCATCAGTTAGCATTTGCTCCCAGTTTTCTCATTCTGATTCCTTACAAACCCACTCAAACAACAGGGCTGACTTTAAAGCATTGCCTCTAGACTTCGACTAAACCAAATGGTTTCTACTAATGATTCATCTCTAATCACAGTTTTTTCTACTGTCTTTTTATATTCTGCACACTTTCACTCTTATCTTTATCCCTTTATGTTTTTATTTGCTTTTATGTATTTATTTATCCTAATCTGATTTTTATCCTTTATATTTACTTTCTATCATTCACTATATCATTTCGGGTGCTTTGTTTAAGTGAAAATGCCTGGCCTATGCCAAGGTTACAATTTTTTTGTCTGTTTAAATGAGCAATATCAAAACCGGTCAGTAGATGGCAGTGACACTGTAAAACACAGTTACCACATATAAAAAAGGAAAAACAAATGACAGGCAGGCTAATGGTGGAGAGGATGGGGAATGGTAAACGTTAAAGAGGAAAGACCATTCCTGGTTCAAAAGAATACACTTTTTACCACACAGTAAAAACATGCCCTGATTGCCTCTGATTATTTGTTAAATGTTGCTGAACTAGCAAAACCAATGTGCAGGGTTGTTTGTTGAAAGTGTTATCAGCTATCTTCTGTCACAATATTTTAGTATTGCAGTAAAGATGAATGAATGTAAATTTAAAACATGATGATGAAGGGACTACTCATTTGTTGGGGAGTGTTCAGTTGGAACATGAAGGGTAGCTTGGCTTTCACTATCGATAACCTTAATCTAACAGTGTGCTTGCTCTGGATACCTAGCTCCTGCTCTGGATACCTAGCTGGATACCACTTCTTTGAGGTGGGATCAACAAATGTAGTGGTTGTTTCTTGATTTTGCTTCCATCGTGTCAGGGGTAAAAGACAATTTTTGATTGGTTCCCTATCTCAAGCAAACTAAACAAAGTGCAAATAGGCCTAGTGGCCATACTGAACTGCACAGTGAAATCAAACTGCTCTCAGATTGGGATGGGTTTTCCCAGGTTACGTAAAAGGTGAGTCTTGTCAAACTAATGTGATTAAAATATTAAAAACAGCTACTGTCCATGATCAATGCTTAAAACTACTAACTGACCATGTTTGGTCATTGGAGCCACTATGACCATGATTCAGTCAGCATCAAGGTTTATACCTCATTGTTATTAAACCAGTCACACTGGCTCACAAAAGCTCTTTAGGATTCTCGACCTACTCACAACTGGCTTCATCCTTTCCACACAGTAAGCAGAGAAATGACTGTCAAATAGAGAGATTGTCATAGCTCAATAATGAAACAAACCATGACATTAGTGACAAACACATGCAGAATCTTTACAAACAAACAAAAATCATATCTGATTATTTTCCACTGTGCCTTACCCTGGTTGCGAACAACGCATCTTCATGCAGACCTATGCATGTTCTGTCCAAATTGGCCCAGGTGGCGACATCACCTTGTCCTCTCTCCAAAGACCCTGACTTAAGATATTCCTTACTGTAGAATCAGTAGAATCAGAACTCTGTGTCACCTGATGTCTTATTGTTGCTGATTTGCAGATGTTTTTGAAATTGCACACAATGTGAGGCAGGCTTCTGAAAAACTAATGCTTCCCCTTTCAAAATCTAACCAACATAAAAGATATCCTAAAAATGTACTAGTAAATGCCCCTGACCCTAAAGTCTACGAGGGTAGACTTCATTTAATACTGAATTAAGTTTGCTTTGGGTGTTTAGGTTGCTCATTGGTTGACATGAGGCTATCCCTTCAGGGCTGGGCTATCTAGCTTTGCATAGTACAGGTTTCAAGTGCCCACTTGGGGCCAAAGAAAGAATTTCACTAAACACTGTTCCTGCTGCAACTTCAACTGCTTTCAGGTTAGTGTTTGGCCAACTTGGCAACTCTTCTTATAACTGAAAGTCCAAACGTTGGTTTTTGGGCCAGTCTGAGAGCAATTAAGTATAGATTAACCTATAGGCTAATCATCATTATTGAATATACTCAAATAAATAAAGTAAATATTTAAATAACTAATATCCAACACAGCTACCCAAATGATGATGGAGTTTTGAAGTGAAGGTGTATGCTGCAACCTTATGGCTGTTACAGTTTCTGTGCAGTGCTGCTACAGGGCCCATCTTCACACCATAACGGTCCTTGCGGCTCTGCTGACAGATGCAATGAAGAAAAAATTGCAGTTTCCATTTTGTCAAGTTAATTTTTTGCAGACCTTTCAAAGTCTGTAGATACACTTACTTGAATTGGTTGTGGTGTGTTGGACAAATATGATAAGTACTGTAAAACACTTATCAATTACAAGTGATCCATGTTTTATGCCATCTTTCTTAACATACTGGGAATACTATGTTGACAAAGACTCTTTACCATAGGCTTGAGTGAGCGGTGTGTGGGAACAAAATCCTAGTCTTCTTCAGGTAAGTTCCTTCTGGATAAATAAAACATCTCTATCTAGGTACCGTGGAATGTACGGTATATGTACTGTGAGATCTCTGCTGATCCTTACTGTGTGGGTGAACATTGCCACAGGAAGTGTTGTTCATTCTAGTAGCTGTTATCTGATCAGTCTCTTCCACTTCACTTTCTCTGAATTGCTCACTGAGCAAGGAAAGTTCAGTGACAGATAGTTCTGCAATATGCCTGTGACGAGCTGTGGAGAAAAAAAAAAGAAAAATAGTTCAGCTTTGGAAAATTCACACTGTCAGCTGACACTACCACCACTCAAAACTATCGAGTGAGTAAATTGATAACTCTATAACACAACCTAAATGATTGAATTAGTCAGTAATTTGTCTTTATGGTGCAGAACCTGATATAGGTAGAATCACGTGTAACAGTGGCACGAAATTTGATTCTTAACCGCCACCTAGGGGGGAACACCACCTAGGACTATTAGTATTACCCCACTGTTGGGTAAGTAAACACTCTTAGGCAAGAGATACAGTCATGGTTTATTTATTCACAAAAGTAATAAATAACAAACACAAGACAAATATAAAACGGTAGTGGCATACGACAGGTGACAGATAACACTGGTCTGATCAGACAAAACACATCCACAAAGGCATCGATTGTCAAGAGTCACCGGTACAACCATGAATAAAGTAGACAGTTAGAACATACAGGCATATAGCGCAAATAACAAGGCAAGAGCAGACGACGGGCTACAGTATAATGCGAAATTAACGACCATAAACAATACAGAAATCATTCAAACATTCACTCATACTTGATTCACACACCTCACAACAGTCCAACAGTAATACTGTATAGGCATACAACAAGGACTGCGGTCAGGAAAACCAGGCCGGTAGACACTAGCGACACACTGAGAGGAGCAGGCTGCACTCTACTGCCATGTGGCACACTACTACGAGTAATAAGAATAACCATTAACGGGTCAGGGAGGAGGCTTACCACAAGCAGCACGAAGAGAAGGGACAGCAGAAATCCGGATAACACCACACGTGAGAAATAGACACACAGACACACACAGTTCAATAAATTAACACTGCAAAATTAAAATCACCAAATGTGCACACAGCAATAGAAAAATGAAGGACTCCACCACCTGAAGACTGGCTTGTTATGTGATGAGCCTCTGTACCTGCCCAAAAGGAAAAGAAAGAATACTGAATACAGGATAACACCGTCCAATGTTGTCTATTGATATTCCCAAAATAAGGGAAGACTAGTTGGTACTTATCTCAAGAGGAGCTGATCAAGAGAATTCAACCGGTTACACTATGCCAGCAGGGGAAAGAGTGCGGCCGCCTCAGTTGCCGTGCCTGGATGCGGACACTCACGCACGCACACACACACACACACACACTCAGAAGAACGAGATCCGATAACAATCCGATTACAATACAGAGCCCACCTCAATGACACAGCAATAAGCCTCTCTTAGGCCCACCCACCACGGAGGCTCACGGAGAGGTAGATAGGCTCGCCAACCAAACGAAATAAACTAGACACAAATAACCAAAACGAAGCATGGGCTGACTTGAACTCAATGGAAACAGAACAGCAACTTGCGTGAGGGAAGTCGTAGACGCGCTAACAGTTCCACCTGTAACCCAATTCATAGGCATTACTAGCTGGTAGTGGGCAAACTTGTTTTAAATGGTTGATAGGGCTAAACATGCTTACCACAGGCAACCAACGATGGTAAATAATTAGTGAGCCTCACCGCTCGACGTAGTCAACACTTCAGATCGCACACTAAAGGGAGTAAGTAACTTCAATTACTACAGCGTAAATGGCAGTCTGTGTGAGCGCAAACAGAGACAGCCTACCTTCAGCTGATTTCCACAACCTTTGAGTCACCGCCTCAGCCACCCCAAACCTTGCTGTTGAACCAGACTAATCCGAAAGACACTAAACGCAAAAAGCGGAATGTGTCCATTATAAAATCAACAACGGAGTGAGCTACACACAGGGCACTGCCAGATTGGCCACCCATTCAAATTACAAAAAAATATAAACTACACAATGAGGCGAACAGCCACACAAATACATGACTGATGTGGTCACATTATTAGTTGCCTACCTGGAATCGCAGAACCCTCAACAACGCAGCTCACACCCAACTGGAGACCTCACGCCAGCCACCACACAGGTGCTCTGGCTACAACACGGCAGCAGGAAGGAAAGGCCCATGTCACACTCAATGCTTACTATATATCAAAATGAAAGTCCCGCCAATACCGGACTATTGGGGCTCAACCAACCACAGACCTAGGACTGGATCACAGATCGGATTGAGGGGTGTAACCCAATCTGTCACACATGTAAATATGTAAAATCATATTTCTTTCATGACAGTGGATACCACAGTACATGAATTCATACGGTGTGAAAATGTTCTTATGCAAACAGGGAGGGGGACTGAAAATGCCCCAGTGCTGCAGAGGAAGTTGGAGCAAAACGGAGTAAAAAAAGAGCTTTTTCAATAACTTGATGTGACAGGTGTCATGACCTTTTTTATTGCCCTCTGCAGCTCTGTGCGTTTGGACAGTCCCGTCCAGTTTTGATGTGTCATCATCACAGTGTAGATGCCTAAAGTGCCTAAATTAGGTGTGGCAAGTGTCACTTTTTGTGTGCAGCATTAGACCTGCATGTCAAAGGGAGTTGTTAATCTTAGCTCTGTGTTAGCTATGTTAACTGAAACTGTGTGAACCTTGGAGACTTCTGGAGGCTACAGCACCTTCACTTCCAAACTATTTTTTTTTGTTGTCGCAATAACATTCTGTGGACCAGCAACTTCTTGCATCGGTAGGTATTTTGGATGATATATTTTAGCAATATTTAGGCTGCTATCTACAGTACTGAAACATTTAAATATTGTCAGAAGATACATACACCTGGCTGGAGTGTGTGAGCTTAAGTTTATATGTTGAAGCTGGAAGCCAGAGAGGTCTGTGTGCAATGCACCCTGTTTTACCAGTTCTGTGCTCTGTTACCATCATGCAGAACAGTTCATCACAAGTCATCTACTAACAAGGGCAACTTTACACACTTCAATTTTTCACACGTGGTTACTTTTCTGCACTTTAGTCTGAGCTGCAGCTGTGGAAGAGTTGCATAAGTGATGTTCAACAGAAGTTAATGTTCTTGTTGTTCTGTAAAACTGTCAGTAATGTCCAAAACCTCTGAAACCTTTCACAGCTTCTACCACAGTGCTGCAACAGGGCCTATCTTCACACCATAACGGTCCTTGTGTCTGTTAGCAGTCTGCATTTTGTTTATTTGATCAGATAGACCTGAGATAAAATCTGTTTACTTAACTGTTTGAGTCAATGCATGTTCAGTGTTAGATACTTCTCATTTCAGTATGAGAAGTATCTATAATTAAATGTACTTAGGCAATGATAGTAAAAGTGCAAGTTGGCTAAAAAAAAGTCAAAAAATTTAAAAAGCCTAAAAAAATATCTCTGTCACACACACACACACACACACACACACACAGAATTTGTCCAATGACAAATCGTCTTTACCATAACTTTGTTGCAGTCACTCAGCCGACCACCAAATTCAATTTCATCTGATACTTGTAACTGTGCTGCCAATTGGAAATGTAGTGGAGTATTAGTATGGAATTAACTCAGGAAATGTAATGAAGTAAAATTTAGCAGATTTTTAACAACTCGAGTAAAGTATAGATACTTCCAAAACACACTTAAGTACTGTAGTGAAGTAGTTTTACTTACTTACTTACTTACTTACTTACTATACATGTCTGGATATGGAGGGGATTTTGAGCTTCCTGTAAATGGTCTTTGTGTAGATTAGATGACAAACCTGAGGAATAGATCATTGATACTTAAACAGAACATCTACAATAGTTATGATATAATCATTTCCATCTTTTTTCAGCTTTAAAATAAATATGGAAAAATTATGGCCTTTGTGTATGTGTCAATGTAATGAAAAATGACAATGTAATAAATGTAAATTGGTGAATTGATGTCTCATAATTTAGCAGTGTCATTTGCTTTTTAGAACGCAGACTTTGGGATGTAGACATTACAGAAACTGAATGACACTTAATGACAACAGTCATAAACATGAATGATGTGCCATTGATGTGTATGATACATGTCATAAATGATGTGCCATTGATGTGTATGATACATGTCATGAATGATGTGCCATTGATGTGTATGATACATGTCATGTCATGTTTATGACAGAATCATGTCACTCTTATTTAGACTTCTTCAAATAAAGTGTTACCAAAACTCATTTAGGTTCAGGAAACTGGCCTAAGAGAGGGTAGCACTAAAGGACCCTAAAGTTACATTCAATGAATAAATAAAACAGGACAACTGGGCACATTTAAAACATCTGTTGACCAGTGCCATGCAAATGTGAGAAACAGACGGGAAATCTGCTGCACAGAAGCGACATTTTTCTGTTCCACCTCCAGTGGATCTTACCACAGTGACTTGTTAAAGCCCACAGAACAGTGTGACTACCGCTCAGACAGCTGCAGGACAACTGAACCTCTAAACACAGTAACAGGGTCACAGTCCTTGCCACAGAGCTACAGCAGCGTCCTCATTTCTGACATTGTCTCTCTGCTGTCAAATGCCTAAAAGAGAGTTACTCTTTGTCCAGCTCTGCCATATCCTGTTTGATCAGACATCTTGTGGAGTCCTTTTCAGACATGGGGAGACTAGCTGTGCTGCTGCTTGTTGTAGTGTCTGCAGGGGCAGCTCATGGTGAGTAGTTTATGATCACGATACCAACGCATTGCAGATTACCAACTAGCATTGCACACATGTTGACATGTTGACAAAGTTAAGCTTAAGAATACCAGAATTTTCTACAAGAAAATAAAAGTATTTATCTATCTACTAAAGTATGTTTAAAAATGGCTTGGTTTATTGGCCCATGGCCAAAGCACAGTCAGATCACGACAGAATATTGAGGTCTCTTCAATGGAGCCTTCAATGATTTTCATAACCAGGTAAAACAGACCGTTAGAACTGGAGCTCACCATGTATTTGTGCTGTACCGAAGTGCAACAGGGACCTTTTCTTTGTGGAAATAAATTTGATACTACAGTCAAGAATGATACTTCCACACAAACACTGACAGCCATTACCTTGTCATTACCCTATGCAGGTGTTTAGTGCATTTGGACAATCCTGTCTAGTGCTCACTATGTAGCAACCTGATGTATCACAGCTTAAATGATATTAAAGGGACCAGGCTAATTTCGGACGAGGTATTAACTTACAATTTTTGTCTGGAAAATTCCACCTACATTCTACAGGGAGTGATGTTGATCTTTACTGACTGATGTTTTCCACTGAACTTTTTTCCTGTATATATATATATATATATATATATATATATATATACATATCAGCAAGGAAATATGACAAAAAAATACTGTCTTGATTGTAGATTGTAGACATGTCCTTTGTTTTAAATAAACTATATTTCTAAAATCCGAGGCCCTCTGCTATATGATGCATTAATAATAATGTATATACCCATAGAAAAACATATTTTTATACCGTGCAGCAATCTACCACTTTCACAAGCCATGGGTGAGGTGCCCTTGTACACATAACCTAATTGGGTGCCAGATTAATGGGTGCCCACTGCACTGTGTGTGGGTATGCGTTGGTCCTCATGAGTTCACTGCTCTGAAAACCATGTGTGTATACTACCCCTTAGATGGGCTAAATGTAGAAAACTCATTTTCCTCCAGGACAGTAGATACCTAATTCTGTTAGCTACTATTGGATGAATGGTGAAACCCTTGGTTATATATTATATATTTCAATATTTGTTATGTTTGTTTGACAGGAGCGGAAGTCATTTGTAATGCTACACTGAGTGTTAAATGTTATGGGACTCCAGGAGAGCCTGTGTACCTACAGATGACCAGAGCAACAAGAGAATACGGACTGCATTTAAAAAGAAACAATACCATGATTTTTAAGTTTGCTGAAAACAATTCAAAATTTTACAACACCTCACTGGCTAAGAGACTTATGTTCTTCTCTGCCAATGGGACCTTGAGTATAAACCCTGTGGAGTTGACCGATATGGGAATATATGAAATAGAGATCTATGGCGCAGATGGCATCCACCTGTCAAGTCACAGTCTGACACTAATAGTAAATGGTAAATGATTATTTTTTGAAAGCAGTATTCACTTGCTAGAGTCCAATATGTTCATTTAAACATATAACAGATGTTCATTTGTTGATTGAAATGTGAAATTAATTAATTATTAATTAGTATGACTGCTGTCTATGTATATTAGAGATGACCCCCGTGACACAGACCATCTCAGACACCACTCACACCACTCTATATGACTCCTCACAGCTGAAGCCAGAGAATAAATGGCATATGAAACAATTTGGTGTCATCTTAAGTAAGACTTTTTGCGATTTACTTTTGTTGTACTATATTTGTTGTTATTTGTCTGTGCCTCACACTTACAATATCTCTGTGTACCTCTGTATGTATATATACAAATATTTCAGAAACATAATTTTTATGTTTTTGTTATTGATTGATTTATCTTTTTCCCCAATTTTTCATAGTCATAATAGGTGTATTGGGATCTCTTCTATGGTTGACTGCATTAGGAGGATTATTCTATAGATACAAAAATAGAAGCAGCACCTGCAGAGCAGGTAAGACCTTTAAACTTTTAAATCTCACAACAAATTAGGGCTTGACTCGTGGCTAATTTATAGCCTTTAACCATTCTTTAAACATAAAAAAACAATTTAAAGCCTGGCTTCATGCCACCTTGTGCAAGAGAATTTGGCACTTCATGTAATTATACATGAGTTTCAATGTATTTGCAAATGTAATGGCAAACATATACAGCTATCTGAAAATAAATAGTTGGTGCAGCCATATGCAATGTGGGCTACATGGATGATACAATTCAGCACTGTGTACGGAAACCAGAAACACAGTCTGTATAAACACAGGTTGGTATGGCCAGAAATATGTATTGCTAGTGAGCATTTACACCAGCCATTGTGCATGATGTGTAAGGTCACATATGTTAACAGTAATATTTAGTCGTTGTATGAATGTACATGAAGTAATCTAGAAAAGCAAAAAATGAAAACTTGAGAAAAACCTAAATGATACAACTAGCTTTATATCTATAACATGCATAACAGGCTATGATATCTCTTCTCTTCCTCATTCTTCTGTTGCATAGCAGAGCATGTGGAGCTGGATTATGCTGAAGTGTCCGCACTGAGGAGACCGAGGAGGCAGGAAGAGCAGAAGGAGAGGAGGGAGGACACAGTGGAGTACGGGGAGGTGAAAGTACAGATAGCTCACACACCTGTGCTGCAGGAGGAGTGTGTTTCCATAACTGTCTATTCTGTATTGAAGACCAGACACAATAAGGAGTCATTAGAAGTGTACTGTGTATAATCATTTCTGTGCTCTTCACAATATTGGTCAGAATGATAATGTAAAACAAAAACTTTTTTTCATATGTATTATTTCTTTAGCTGTGCTTTCCTTCATTTTGGGGACACTACAGAAAAGTAAAATTATAGCTATATTAGAATAACATCCTACAAGGATAAGCACATTTCCTCTCCCTGTCTGTTAGTGCCATCGTGGTTATTAGTCTGTGATTGAATATATCAGGCCTACTCAGAATGTGTCAGTGAAGGGAAGAGACTTCATTCACTCATACATGAATACATTTTCTATTCTCAAGCATCACCTTTAGTGTTTCAGCTGCGATAGTCTGGACTTATTTGGGACTGTGTGTATATGTTTGGGGCTCACTTAGACAGATAGACGCTGATGACAGATTTTTGCTGCTTAGACTGTTACTTTGAGGAAACACATTCAAGTTCAGAGGCTTTTGAAAAACAGATGTGTGAAAGTGTGAAGAAAGCAGAAAGGCACCATTTCCTGTAGTGAGTACTTCCTGTTACCTTTAAGTTTGTAAAGTGGGATAAAATGTGATGCACAATGCAAATGTCACTGTGTACTTGTGTTCTATGAAATCCAATTTGTGGTGCTTGAAACAAAGAACCAAAAAGTAAAGTTGTAAGTATTTTGTAATGATGAGGCCTTTCATTACCACATCTGTACAGATTTATGTGTGCGTGTGTTCCAGTCACCCTGATGTATGTTTCTGTGTTACATCTATTATTAAAGGAAAACTTCAGAAAACAGAGTAGGGCACTTTCAGTTTCATTTCATCCCTTTCAAACTCAGAATCCTCTGAAACTGAGGACTTAAAGGCACTTATATCAGTTGGGAATGCAGTAACAAAACATGTGACAGTCAAATGTAAACAGCCAAAGAGGTGAAAGGCAGGCACCATTACATGAGGTTCATGCACTCTAAGCAGTGACTCAATATTGTGTCTGTGCAGTAGCACCAGAAGGTAGAGGTGAGAGTTGCCTTTTATATAAATTTTACAATATGAGGATCTTGGCTGCCCCCTGTTGGTGATTAAAACTTTGTGGCAGAAGGGACACACTGCAGGATGCGGTAATAGCCTGGCAGGCATAGAGGTTGGTGTGGGTGAGATCATGCTAATAATGTCTCTCTTCATGTTGCTCAAACGTGTGGGGCCACTTTTTCCATGTTACACCATTATACGCATCATCAGAGGCAGTTCTCGCCTACATGTAGGCCTAAATATGAGAAAAAGCAAACTTTCAAAGGCAAACCAGACAAGAGTTAGGATGCAAAGCCCCCTAAGTCCATTTTCAGAAATATGCAAAAATTAAGTTTTTATAATAATTTCCAAGTAATCTCTAGCAAAATGCAATATGAATGTTATTATCAAGTTAATTAACAAGTCAAGCCATAACAATGCATTTTGAGTTGGACTGCATCACAAATAGACTTAGAAGGTTTTGCATTAGAACTCTGCTAACTTGCCAGTTCAGGTTTTACATTAGAACTCTGCTAACTTACCAGCTTCATAGTCACTTCAATGGTCAAATGGTTCATTACAAGGTGAGTGAAGGCTCTTGTGGCTCCCCCTGCTTCTGTGTGAAGTGCAGTTCTGACCTGTGGTTTTTGCTTTTGTCAAACATGCAGACCACTTTAATTCAATTCACTTCCTTTAGTGCCATCGCACAGGGTACAACGAAATTATGTTGCTCTAGTCAGTTGAACTGAATGTGATTTACCTGCTCATAAGACAGGCACAGACTTTTTCACTTTCACAGTCACACAGTTTTCACAGTGTTGTTTTGATTAAGGCATACTACCTATCTGTAGCCTTTTGAGGGGAAATAGGCTGAACCACGATGTCTGAAACTGAGACAAAGGTAAAACGTTTCTAAAGGCGCTCTATTTTTAAAATGCTGCACATTTCTGAGCATGGTAATGACCCAGTTGCAAACCAAAATAATAATTTCTGTGTCAACTGCAGCTGTGGTTGTATGATATATGACACACAAAAGTTTATGTGAAGTAATAATAATGATTGTTCACTTGCAGTATCTCTTAAGAGCATTTCAGAAGTTGCTGTGCCTGGCTTGTTTATCCACTTTCACACTGTTTGAAAATAGACCTAAAACTTGTTTAAAAAGTATTTTGTTGTGGGGCCTGGAGCCTCTTCACAGTTGGAAAATTAAACAAAAACTGTCAGTGAAATGTTTTAAAACACTGTTCTATATTAAGACATCATTGAAGCAATATGTTCCAGTTTTGGAGATCTGCCCATTACAATAGTGTTATAGAAGCTAATGTCTGGTGATCCCCCAATTCGCAGCCAGTGACGATATAGACAGAGGATTACTGGTGCTGTTCAAACCCAGTCAGTGGTGTGTCATAGATATAGCAATTACTTTAAGAACATCAGATAATGTCTGTGTATAAATGTTGGAAACACACTGAAAATGTACACCCCAACAGATCTCAGCAACCACAATAAAGTTTAAAGGCCTGCCCACAGAGCACTGCAAGGCCCTTCCTCAGTGCTACCGACAGCACTGTCAGTTTGGGCTTTCCGCTTGTTGCATGTTATATTTTTACCTGTTTGCTGAGACATATTTCAGTGAGCTGTGCACTGTGCATCTGACTGAAACATGATGATACAGACCATCCTAGCTCTGCTTGTGGTGTTTGTTGGGACGACTCACGGTAAGTAGCCTAAAAACCAACTACAAGATGTCAGCACTGGATGCCTTAACACTAAGAAATGATTAGTACACCTTTAAAAATATTAAATGTTAACAAAGAATGATTACTAAAAGCTTTCATCCATGCTTTGATGGTGTTTCAACATTCAATGTTTTGTTGTATTTATTTCACAGAAATAGAGACCTTTTGTGATACTACCCAGAATGTTTCCTGTTATGGGACTGTGGGGCAGCCTTTGCACCTGCAGCTGATCACAAAAGAAAATGCGCAGAAAATGCACCAAAAATATGAGCTGAATTTACGTAGAAATTACTCCAGAATTCAATTTAAGAAAAATTCCACCTCACGGACCCAGCCGCGTTGGAGTTTTTTTTTCACTAATGGGACCATGATTATAAACCCTATGGAGACGACTGATTTTGGAGCGTATGGAGTAGAGATCTACCTGACAAATGGTTCCTTTATGGAGAGTAACAACATGGGGTTTGTGATAAAAGGTAAATGATCACTTTTGTACGCTTGAGTTTACATTGCTGTTCAGATTTGAGGGTGGTTAAATATGCAATCTGTTTTTTAGAGACCCCTACGACTACAACAACTCGAGTCCCCAGCACCCCCATGACAACATTAACAACAACACCCCATCTACAAAGTGACATACAGACATTGTCAAATGAACAACAGAAAATTTACTACAGTAAGATATTTATAAATGTGCCCTAGATCTATCACTGTCCAATCAGTTACCATTCATGTATATGTGTCCTCATTCCGATATACCTCTGATATGTGTAACAGTCTCAGTTTTTTAGCATGTCTGCTGTAACTCTGAATTTCAAATGTTAATGTGTGTCTCTCCTGCTGTTGTTTAGTCATTATGGTTGTATCGGGGTCTTTTGGAGTCTTCTTTCTGTGTCTGACTGTGACAGGAGGATTATTCCTAATCTGCAGGGGAAGAAAGAACTGCTGTAGGACAGGTAAGACATTTAAATGTGTAAATACATCTCAGAGTAAATCATACAATGTGCCCTAGTGTGACTAATTTGTAGCCAGTCAGGTAGTCTACATTATCCACATTTATTCTTGAGCTTTTTTTAATTTTCTCCAAATATTACCCACACGTTTTTAGGTGCTGTTATTAGTTTTGGAAGAATAGTTTCCTAATCTGTTGGTCCTTGTTTTTATCACCTTGAAATATCTTCCTGTGAGCATGCTCAAGTGACATGGATAGAAAGGGTCTTTAACGATGTTGTGGGTTCTTGTACGCATGATATACTAAAGGCTACTTCAGAAATGTAAAATTAGAAGTCAAAAGTTTACAAAAAAGATAACAACAAAGTGAAGTTTGAGTAGTTGAGTAGATACTGGTATTCATGTTAAATAGACACAGTGAGAAAGCCAATGTTGAACGTGAAAGAGACTTCAAGTAAAAATAACAAACAACAAAAACACATTACTAGGATCAGACTTTCTTCTGTCAAAGGAAATACTGCAGTCTTGAAAGCCTGGTTATAACAACTGAATAATCTTTCCTCCTTTCTGCTTCCCCTGTCATGTGTCCCCTCACATCTATCTCTTCTCGGCTGATCTTGAGTCTGAGGTGTCAGGAAGTGGCAGCCAGGGCGGAGTGAGTGGTGAGGAGGAAAAAGGTGTGTGGACATACAGACTTGGTGTGTCATGGCAGAGCTGAGTCATTGCTTTTGCTGCTGTGCTTTGTGATCTGAGTTGACACGTTAATTTCCCTCTTCCTCCCTTTCTTCTGTTAACGCCCACACCTTTCTACAGGAGTTGGAGTGTGCTGATGTGTCTGTACGGAAGAGACAGAGGGAGCAGCCTGATCAGAAAGAGGAGTGTGTGGTGGTGACTATACAGAGAGCTCATACAACTGTTTTCCTCTGAGGTGAAGAATCCCGAGAGACCCATTATCAACACTTTATGATACACAGTATCATTTTCTGCTCGTTGCCATCTGTTTAAAGAGCCATATCGGTCAATTTAAGTACAGAAAAGGAGTTCTTTTTTGTATATGCACCATTCTCTGTTTAAACTTTCTCTCTGTGCTAGTGTTGAATGGCATAACAGGAAAGCTACATAAAATTACCAGCTAACTGACCAAAAATGAACTAATCCTCTAACAAGAATAATATTGACTTTCTGTATTGGTCAATACATTTGGTCGAATTAGCATATACCTCCCAGTCAAGGGCTGAACTTGAAATTCTGTTGCTATGCTGATTATTTCAGCCTAATCAGCTGTATTTGATTCTGTGTGGTATCGATACCAGCTGTAAAATGTCTGGCATCTTTTTGAAATCCCTACTTTAGTCAATGTAAAGCTATAGGTCTTTTGTGTATCTGATTAGTCAGCCTATGGATTTACACAGTGGTGGAGCCAGACATGGGGATATGGGAGGGGTAGGCATGAAATAGTCTAATGAACATGTACATGTACTTACCTACAACAGAGACATCTCTTCATGATAGAGGTGATAGGACTAATTCTGAGGTGACAGTACTTTTCTGAAAATCCCTTTTAAAGTCTTTCTCAATGTGCCAAAATCTCCATTAATATGTTGGATGTTTTACAAAACCTTGAAGTAAACTTGTCTGACAATGGTGTAAAATTTCAATTAAATAAACAACTTCTGGCATTAATTGTCATCAACCATGCAATTTCATGTCATTGTTTTTTTAACGTTTGACATGTTCTATTTTCAGTTCCTGTTATTTCCATTTCTTTTTTGTTGATATTAAAGGAGTGCTGTTGTGATGACTGTGATGATTAAAAGCTAGGGGGGAGATGCACCCAACTGTTATTTTAATTTTTCCTTTAATGGAATATAACAATCAAAATGTGCATGGCAGTGTGTGTTTACTGCATAACATAAACACTGCATGCCTGTGCAGAAGTAGAGTGTGTTTACTGCATAACATAAACACTGCATGTCTGTGCAGAGGCAGAGTGTGTTTACTGCATAACATAAACACTGCATGTCTGTGCAGAGGCAGAGTGTGTTTACTGCATAACATAAACACTGCATGTCTGTGCAGAGGCAGAGTGTGTGTACTGCATAACATAAACACTGCATGTCTGTGCAGAGGCAGTGTGTGTTTACTGCATAACATAAACACTGCATGTCTGTGCAGAGGCAGAGTGTGTGTACTGCATAACATAAACACTGCATGTCTGTGCAGAGGCAGAGTGTGTGTACTGCATAACATAAACACTGCATGTCTGTGCAGAGGCAGAGTGTGTGTACTGCATAACATAAACACTGCATGTCTGTGCAGAGGCAGAGTGTGTGTACTGCATAACATAAACACTGCATGTCTGTGCAGAGGCAGAGTGTGTTTACTGCATGAGATAAATACTGCATGTCTGTGAGGAAGCAGAGTGTCCCTAATGCAGTATAATTGGAATGGAGATTTTGGGCTTCTTTCTTTAAATAAAAATGAATATTCCTTCAACAGACATTTCAGTGATAGTCTTCCAAATAACACCAACTGTTTTCTTTTCACTTTTAACATGAGAACAATTGTCCCATTGTATTATCCAATGTGTCTATGGAAATGCTATTTTGTTTTTGACTGTTTATCTTTTGTTTGTATTTTGTTTCATTGTAACTTTGACAGTTTGATTTTCCCAGTCACTGCACTAACAAATACACAGCAAACTGAGAATTTATTGACTCCTTTAACAAATGCGTTTCATGTAAATGATACTCAATTTCACAAAGTCGGCCTAACCCTGAGTAAACTCAAAACACAAAAGGTGCAGGGCAGCCAAACACTTTTTTAAAAAAACATCTGAACACACATACTCTATAAATGTGAAAAACTCAAAGGAAATCTTTCCTAGAAAAACTCTAGGAAAACTTAACTCTACAGATACTCATCATTTATTTTAAACCTTGACTACATCAAACCACACTGACTTGCTAAAATCCGCCCACAGGACACTGTGACCTCAGTTGAGGCAGGTGCAACAGGTGCTGGGTGTTGGGTGTTACTTTCACGGCCTCTACCATAGTGCTAGAACAGAAACTGTCCCCTACCTGATCTTGTCTCTCTGCAGACAGATGCTCTGGAGATAGTTGCTCCTTCTCCTGCTCTGTCATTCAGACTTTTTGATCAGACACTTTTCGGTGCTCTATTTAGATATGGGGAAACTAACTGTGTTAGCATTTGTTGTGCTGTTTGTAGAGATAACTCATGGTGAGTAGTCTATGACCATAACGCCAATATACTGTACATTGCAGGTTACAATGTCATGACTCTCATGGTTTATGTTTATGTCTCTGTTTTTGATATTAAGCTGACTTCAGTATCTGGTAAAACAGACCACAAAACTAATTTGTCAAGTGTTTGCGCTACATAAATGCTATTTTTATTGGAAAAGAAGACTAACACTTCAGATTTATTTAGTTGCTTATATAGAAACAAAGTTAAACCTATTGCTGATGCCGTGATAAACTGATCCAGGCTGCCATTAATCTATAGGCCTACAACTGAATTTGGGACTATCCCATCCAGCTTTCACTATGCATCAAATTCAAGGTACTTACAGGGAGTGATGTTGATCGTTAATGTCTAATGTCTGATTGATGCTTTGAACTGGTCTTTAGCTGTTCTGTGTCAGCAAGGACATGGTTTTAGCCTGGGAGATTTAGAGATTAGAGTGTTAACTTTACTTATTAGTATTTTTCAATGAATTCATTTTGTCACAATGCACAGAAAGTGGTGGGCAAAGTATTAAGGAACTTTTGTTTTTGTTTGTGTGACAGGAATGGAAGTTATTTGTGATGCTACACAGAGTGTTTCATGTTATGGGACTCCAGGAGAGCCTGTGTACCTGCAGCTGACCAGGAAAACCAGTGAATGTAATCTACGTTTGAGAAGAAACAGCATCCTTATTTTTAGTTTGAATAGAAACAATACTAACTTTTACAACACCTCACTGACTTAGAGATTAATGTTTTTCTCTGTCAATGGGACCTTGAGTATAAACCCTGTGGAGCTGACTGATGTGGGAATGTATGCAATAGAGATCCATCACGCAAATGGCACCTTGGTGGCAAATAACAATGTAACACTGATATTAAATGGTAAATTTGGACTTTTTGAGAGCAGTATTCACTTGCTGGAGTCAAATAAGTTATGGACTTTTTTTTATATAAATGTGCAGCAGATGCAACAGAAATGTGACAGTAATTATTGAGAAGAAACTTTCGCTGTGCTAAAAACAAAATGAAATTTTACAATTCTACCTCACTATTCCAGAATAGATAAAAATTTTCTCTATAATTTATCAGGAATAATGTCAAGCAATGTCTTGCTTGGTGGCAAATAACAATGTGTGTCTCATAGTGCTTGGTAAATTATTACTTTCTGAGAGCAATAGTCACATTTAAAATATTCAGATTCAGATAGATAAATGTATGGAAGCGTATGTAAGACCTGTTTACTCGTTGATTCATTTGTCAGAGTAATTAATATGAACACTGTGTATTTCAGACATGACCCCCATAACACTGATTGTCTCCACACACCCCCCCCCCCCTCAATATGAAGACCCACGGCTGGTGTCAAAGGAACAATGGAATCGCACCTTCAGTGAGACATTTTTGTGATTTATATTTGTTGTATATGTTCCTGGTTTTGTGTTCTTCACAGTTACAATGTATGTTACAAAATTTTCCTGAAGGTTTGCTAATGTTTCTCCCCAGTATTTTTCATAGCCATAATAGGTGTATTGGGATGTCTTCTGTGTTTGACTGTGTCAGGAGGATTATTGTACATCTGCAAAAGAAGAATGTGCACTTATAGGGCAGGTAAGATATTTGAATATATGAATTTGAAATAAATAAACAAATAAATATTAATTTCTGCACATGTAACATTTAGGCCTTAAACCATTCTTAAGTTTTAGAAATAATTCATGTCAGCTCAGGCCTTGTGCCAGATGAGTTGATTCTTTCTAAGTAGGCATTGATAATTACCATGCTGTTTTTTTATCAGTGAAATAAGACATTGGGATGTATTGGCTGTACTGTTGTTACTATTTCTGTGTGCACTTGTATGTACAGTATACTGGGCCTGGCATGTGTAAAAAGGTATTAATTTTTTTATTCGAGCAAACAAGTTAAAAACATGTTCCTCAACTGGATGAATGAATGCACCTCATTGCTCTTAAGGGAATGTGTCTTGCACTTGCCTGAATTATTGCATAAACATAAATATAAAAGACGTCACTTGTAATAGGAAGTATGAATGTGGTAGATGAGCTATGGCAACTGTCTAGTGGTCCACGGGCAAATGTGATCTAATAATATACTTCATATCAGTGTTTCTCTAACTACTAAATCACATTCAAACAGTATGGTAACATACTGTAACATGGACTTCAGCATGCTGACAGTTTTGGGACATCGCCAATGTAGTTTACACTTTTCATTGACAAAAACGATCAGCATTGACTTTAGAACATAATACCATATATGGAATACCATTAGTTTACTAAAAAAACAAACAAACATAGTTCTGTTCTTCTTCTTCTTCTTCTTCTTCTTATTATTATTATTATTATTAGTAGTAGTAGCAATAGTAAAAATAATAGTATGTATTGGGATCTGGGTCTTCTGTCTGTGTTGAACAACACCAG
The DNA here is from genome assembly GCA_015244755.2 of Tenualosa ilisha. NCBI lineage: Eukaryota > Metazoa > Chordata > Actinopteri > Clupeiformes > Clupeidae > Tenualosa > Tenualosa ilisha. The sequence goes on along the minus strand of PYXC01002508.1, from coordinate 72,434 downwards.
TGAAGCACTGGTGTTTAAAAACAACCCAATTCAATCTTAAAACACTTAAAACACAGCTTTCAGAATCTTTGCCTTTGTGTTTTTGAATCATTGTGTCTTTTTGATGTGTCTGTAGATTCCTTTACATCAAAAATGCCAGGACAGCCTTGGCTTAATAGCTGAGTTAATGCTGGTATACCTTTAGGCATGTAAAAAGGCCTTAAAGAAAAAAAAAAAAAACATTAATTAGATGAGACATGTCTGTGTCATCAGCATTGACATTGTTTTAGGACACATTTCACTTTTCCTCTTTCTTGCCTCTGTTTCCCCTCTTATCTGTCTCCCCCCAGCTGAGCCTAAAGAGTTGGAGTCCAGAGGCAGCAAGAGGCAGCCAGAGCAGATGGAGTGGTGGGTGGCAGTGGAGTACAGGTGTGTGGATATGGACACCTTCCACACACCTGTAGAGCAGCAGGAATGTGTGAGCTTGATTGTGTATGCTGAATCTGGAAACTAGAGGAGTCAGTGTGACCTTGCTGTCTGCCCTCTATCACACATACAGCGCAGCAAACATGACTGCATTTAACAGTTCTCTTTTAGGATGTGGTTACTTTTCTGCACTTGTGTGGTGTTGCATGCTTAAATTGAGCCATTATATGCAAATACTGTTAAATCATTTGTAATTTGTAATCTGCAAAGCATCATTTTGTAATTTCAGCAAACTTTTTAGAGAGAATTGCTCTACTGCCTTAGAGGGGATGTGGTTACTTCTCTGCTCTTGTGTGGTGTTGCATGCTTAAGTTGATTTTCTCAAAACTGCTTGAGCCATTATATGCAAATACTGCTGAATCATTTATCATTTGTAATCTGCATTTCAGTAAACTCTTTAGGGAAAGAATGGCTCTACTGCCTTGTCCTTTTTTCCTGTATGGAGGGGTGGAGGCTCACTGGGAACAGTATAGAGGGGTGGAGGCTCACTGGGAACATATGTATAGAGGGGTGATTGACTGGCACTAGGACCCAAGGGAGGAGCAGTGTCTATGAAAAGGGGTGGGAACTTACCTGGGCCTTTATTCCTGTAGCAAGAGCACCTGAACTTGTGCACCTGAGGTCAGCTTGTGTTTGCTGTGTGATCTGGTAGGTTTTCTTTTAAAGTATGTGTAAAACCAGTCATCACAGTGAGATATAAAAGTTACCAGTTTGGTCTAAGATAAACACAAACAACAAGATACTTACAGAATACATTGTTGTATTGACTGCCCTATATCCCCGCCCATCAGAAAGCCCCCAGCACAGAAATGGTAGCCTAGAAATCTAGATGTACCCTAGCAGTAGTGAATGATTTTGTTATGAAAGTACGTCTGGAAATGAACCATAAGGCCTCAGTAGCAGTTCTTCAAAAATTGGTTGGACCAATCAAATCACTCCATCCTTGTTGAGACTTGCTAAGACGTACGATAGCGGTAGCTTGTCAGGCTACCATTGCATGCAGAGGCAGTTTGAAAGACAACCACTGATTTCGCCCCTTGAATTGAGTCCGGTCTACTGGTCATGGCCTCACTATACATTTTGATGTTATAGTCTGGCTTGTCAGGCTACAGAAACGGTGCTCTGGTCCAGTAAACAGAGAAAGTAATTGAAGCTAACCCAACATACATTCAACACAAAGAATAAAGTGTAAATGTGGGAAACTATTGAATCTGCTATTTATAAACTTTTCTTCACATGGTGACTCGTGTGACACCTCAAATAGATCAAACCACAGTGACTTGTTAAAACTTAGCCAACAGTGTGAGAGGTGCATGGCAAAGTGAGCGAAATGGCTGCTGCATTCACAGTCCCACCGCAATCTTATAACAAAGACTGTGCTCATACCTGACAAGTCTCTGCAGACAAATGCTTAGCAGATACTCCTTCTCAACCCAGTCATTCGGACATTCAAATGCATTTCAGAGCTCTATGCTAGGTGGATTCTAATTGTTTGCTGTGGTGTTTTCAGTGACTATGCCTGGTGAGTAGCCTATGATCACGATCCCAATACATTGCAAATTTAGTGAGCTTCCCAGCTTGTAGCAATAAACTACATCTATCTAAATTATAAACAATAATTGTGTATTGTGACATTATGTTGACAAAGGCACTTTCAAAAATGGTTTGGTTCATTGGTCAGAACACTGAGATGATAAACTGATGTAAGAAGTCTTCATGGCACAAGGCCAAAGTTACAAGTGTTAATTCTGAATTAAGAAATAGTTATTACAAATTATTCATCTCCTTCTTCTTCCTACTTCTTCGTCTTCCTTTTCTTCTTCTTTTTTGTCTTCTTCGATAGAATCCCATTTCCAAAAAGTTGGGAGATTTTGTAACATGTTAATAAACACATATAAGGGATAATGTAGGCTATTGTTCTCGCCAGGATCCTGTTCACCCTGTCAGGACATGATTGGTGGACAATACA